>QNGE01001358.1:113860-172643 GCA_008508345.1 Paragonimus westermani | reverse complement strand
AAATATGGGTGTGACCGTCGCCTCTTTCCATGCACTAGGGAGAATGCTAGTCTGGAGTGTTTGCTTGAACAGCCATACCAGTTTTTCAATTACTACTTTTCAGAAAAACTTTGGCCTGCGTGAAGTCGGATGAAAACTGAAGTGATCTGGGGAACATTGGCTCCCAGCCTCGCACCCATTTATCAACCACTGAATTGGAAATATTACGGGAGGAAAAAATTCAGTGGTTGCCAAGGCTGCATAATTTGATAGGGACTTCATCGAAGGATCACAATGCCCATTAACTTGTTCTTGGGCAAAGCCGGCTGCCGCTTTGTCCGAAAATATGGAGGGCGATAACAAGGCAGACAATAAACCAACCAATTACCTGGACCACCGCAGGGCTACTGCCTTATTGGTCCAATGACAACCGTAATTTCAGTAAAGTTTATTGCAGTTCGAATCACAGGACTTGAGACAAGTTGGCGGTTTATTGAGTTCAGTGGGTGTCGGACGGAAGTAGAGGGGATAGCTTTGATGGATCCGTTCCCCCAGACGAGGAATCTCTGTGCCAGAGGGATATGAGCACTTTTCAAATTTTCTTGGTCGGATCGGAGGACTGAAATGGAGACTGAATAGATGCTGCCCTATTGCTATTATATACGCAGGTCTATAACCAGGTCACTATGCACAATTGGGTGTGAGCTATTCCATTGATGAAAAAACATGTGACTGTGCGCAGGAGAGTATGCTAGAGCATGCGCGAGGTGTTAAATTGGCTATCCAGGCGTCCCTCGAACTCAGCCATTGTCGTGACACTCATGATATGGTCTGGCAGAGAGTTCCAAGCTTAACAGACCCGAACAGGCGATAAACCACGCCCTATCTCAAGCCTGCTTTACTGATTTCAGTTTTGAGGGATGCCTTGAGTGAGCTAATATCTCCAGTGTTGTGCCAAGATCGGCATGAATGGTTGTTGGTCCTCGTTAACATGAACGCCGATATTAGGTTACCTGTCTGTCCGCAGTCTCCAGGGAGAAGGGGTTTAGTTCTCGAAGACGCTGGGGATAGAGTTTTGCACTCAATCCACGAACCACTTCTGTCGCGCTCCTCTGGACGGTTTCCAAAATAAGTTTGTCTTTCTGTAAGTAAGGAGATATGAGGGCGAATTAAACTGCCTCACAGGCTACTGAAATATGATCGCTCAAATTTTCCAAACATATGCATCAGAAGCGTTGGTATTTTACTAGCTTTCTTTGCACAGGCCTCAGTATTGTGAGAACTCGAGAGGTTGTATGCTACAACAGTGCTAAGGGCTTTTTCTCCGTCCGTGACTTGTAGCAGCATTCTGCCGAGGAAATGAAGAAAACCATGCTTATATCTGGTGTGCATAACTCTGTACTTGCTGGTATTAAACTCGGTGGAGTTTCATTTGGACCAACTATGAATTACACTCATATAAGCCTGTAGAGAGCTCGCTTCAGAACTGTTACGTACGATACGCCATGTTTCAATATCATCAGCGGACAGCATCAATGCAGACGGTAATTCAGATGGTAGATCGCTGGGGAAGACAGAGAAAACTAGTGGCCATAGGATGGGGCCCTGAGGGAACCCAATTGGAATGACTCTGACAAGGGATGTGTAGGAACCCGCCCACACACGATAAGAACTGTTTACCAAGCAAGATTCGCACCAGCGGAGGTGACCCCTGACAGCGCAACAGTGGAGCTTGTCGTGCAAAACAGAGTGATCCAATCTACCGGAAACTTCGACGGAGTCAACCTAAGCAGAATAACCCCCCTCTTCTCTGTCGGCAACAGTTGTCCACTAGGTGGTAGTTAATTGTTCAGCTCCATGAGCAAGGTCTACATGGAGTTTATAGTCTTGCCCGGGAGATGTGAGTTTTATCGCCGAATGTTCGTTAGCACAGCATCCGCTGTGGTACCTGCTGTGAAGATTCTTTCACAAGTACTGACACTTCTTGTCAAGGAGCAGCTCAGCACGCGGCTAGTAAACGTGGTGCTGTGGAATTCGGCCAAGACTTCAGAAGCTTCATCATCTGAGCTGGTAAACCCTTTGGGACAGGCCAGCTGGGGCATACCGGCTTTCGCTTTACAACTCTGCATAAGCTTTCAATATCGCTGACGAAGCGTTCGGTTAAGCGTCGCTGGAAATCTAGTCGATCTTTCCTGGTCAGTTTAGTGCATTTGTTTAGGAGTCGCTCAAAGTGATGTTGGTCACCGTATCCCCAGATATCCTTAGCCGAGCACGTGCTAGACGTTAAGCGTGGATCACCTTTAACGTGCGGGATCACAATTGCTGTAGTGGTTTCAGGAGGTTTGTGGAGCAGAATTTTGTTCAGCAACCTATGGCTTCGAGAATGGCATTGGAGACGTGGTTGCACATTTCCTCAACACGCAATGTTGAGTTAGACTGGTTCTACGAAACACCAGTTAAGAATGGGTTAAGTGTGTCCACCCTAGTTCTCCTGAATTTCTTTTTTCAAACGTTTGCTTTGAAAGCAAGCTGAGAACTAAAATTGGAGTCCAGAATTACTGTAGTATGGACACTAAGGCCTCATGTACCAAGCTGAGAGTCGAGATGTCTTGGTGACAACCACCATCCGATAGTTTCAATAATAAAGAATTCGTTCAAAGGCGAAGAGCACGGAGTCTGCTTGGTTTGCTGGTCAGACTGGACGTTGGCATAAATACATTTGACAGTATTGGTTTCGAATGAATGCAGTTTGCCTGAGTCGGTAATGAGCAGTGTTGTTCGAGGGAAGCTGTGCGCGTCAGCGTGATAATTGCCTACTCTGGCTGAGTCGGCCGGGATACCTCCTTTCGGGACTACAGGTTAACCAACATTAAGAATAGGCGAGCAGCAAGTGCTAGGTAATCAGCCCGGAATCTCTCGCGTTTATCTTCGGAACGATCAGAGTGTAAGGTTGTCTCATGTAATTTGATGGCGCCCGTGACGAAAACGCTCCAATATACATGCAGCTTTCTCAGGAGCAGTCATGGTAATTTTCAGGAGCCTTAGCAAGCAATCGGCGGGGATCAGGCTAGAGCGCGGAGCGTGCACTGGGCTCTGAAACGGTACATCTTCTAGCTTTAGGTCGGACACAAGGAACTTTCATTGATTGATATCGTGCACAATGTTGCTCTCACACTTATCAGGCACATTTATGAAAATTGCGTTACAGGAACGGTCAGCAGCAACCGCATTTTTCGCGGCTTGATTCGTCCGTTGTCGCTCAGTCCAAGGTAGTTAAGGATAAGTTGAGGTTCCGCCAAAGGGGCGCAGTTTGAATGCTGCTGGGAGAAGCTCATCAGTTTTCGCAGCAGTTGCAGGGAAAACTGTGTCAGCCCTATCTTGCTTACATGTGGTGGGTCGTGTTTCTTCGCAAAACGGGTGATGGAGATGGAACATTGAAGCTTGATTTGCACTTGAACACATGGAGCGAGCAAAAACTCGCGATCTTGTTCATCGCATGGCTGGAGAGACGAGTAACTGCACTCTGGACGGTCCTATGTTATAACGGAGTCTGATCGTGTGGTTTAATATTCCATTCTGACGACAGACATGACAGTGTTTATTGAACCTGACGACTCCTGAATACCGACCACCGCTGACGAGCATGGTCCTCTCTGACTAAGTGGTTTGCGTTCAGGTGTGGATGTCAAACCCTGAGTATGGTGGTGCTTGCTGGCGCTAGAGGTGATATTATGGAGCGTGTCGCTACCACACGCCGACCCGTCAGCTGCGCAATCTAAGTGCGCGTGGTGCCTTCTTGATCAGCAGATTGCCTTCATGATGAACCACAGCAATCGCAGTTTAGTTGAATGCAGTCCAAACTGGCTGCACTAAGTGTGTGGTAAAGCTCTGGAGAGACACTGGAGCAGGAAATATGAAACCACTCAGGCACATGGTTCTTTACGTGGACACGCTTAGCGCACCAGCTGCAGGCGGATCGTATAAACATTCCACAAGAAAGGCGATCCGCTGCAACCGGGACATATGAAGCGAGCTATAGCAATGCCGAAATGATAAGCCACATAACATTAGCGATATAGTACACAGTTACAAGAGAGGAGGAAAACTGCGGTGATGGGCATAAAAAAGAGCACGTCTATAGTTAGTTACTAGACTTTTACAGAAGCAAAAAGACAGAGGCTGCAAATTGTCCGCAGGAAGTAAATACTGTTGTTGGTAGACCGTCAGTATATGGGTATGGAATTCCGTCTGAATAGTGGTGGATGGGATATTCTGAAAAGTAATAAATGTGCCTCTTGTGCTATGGGGAATATTTTTGTTTTAACGTGTAAAAGATACTCATCAAGGACGCTGAGGTGTCGCGTTAATTTCATAACGAAATAGTGTAACGCGGCGTGCTGTTGACGCCATTTTGGTTTTCGTTTGTGTAAGTCGTGTGCATGTCTTACTAAGCCTTTGGCTCACGTTTGTTTCTGTTGTCTCCTTTTACAGGAATATCGTTGGAACCCTGTACTTCTGAGGAACGCTGTCCCCTGGTGTCTCCACGTTGCACAAAGTGGGTTTACGAGTGTATCGGGTACACGAAGCCAGAACGTCCGGCTTGCCTGTTACAATAGATTGACGAGGTAGTTGAAGTCTTGTGATTTGGTGGACAGAAGAAGTTGGCAACGAATGATTAGCGAGCTTGCGCAGTGTAAGTTGTGAATCACTCTTCGTGAACTTGTGCGTTCGATATTTCGTGAAAAAGGTGCCAACAACTGATTGGTGCGACAGTTTGTGACCATGCCAATGTGTAACTGGAAACCACTGACATTTGGGGGTGCCATGAGTAAGTAGATGAGGCTACGGCTGATGATTTCCGAACATAATGCGGGTGTGGGTCAGTTTGATCTGCTTGCCGTTTGTACTGCTCACTGTGATCGGGCGTGGGGTGGTTTTGCACTGTGGCTACCAAGAAATCGGCAAGTTTGTGAATTTACTTGAAATCCCCCGGAGGTGGGACTACATATGGTTCTTAAAAAGCAAAATGGTTAAACGGGGAGCGAAGCATGCTATCGTGTGAAGCCTTTCCGAGTGACCCGCTGACGTAATCGCTGGAGGGTCAGCTTACGTGCACCCTATAGTCACAACGTCATGACCTTTATGTGAACATCCTTTTCCCACCTTGGCTGTTTTGCATTGCAGGAAGGAAGAAGGCGGAAGTCTGTGTGTGGTAAGGCTGCCTAAGCCATCTCAATAAACTGATGCATGAAATCTATGATAGCCTTGAAAATGCGGCTCACTCTCCTGGGGTTTTCATCGTGCAGCTTGGCCGACCGCTGATGCAGCATTTTGTAATTCAGTTGAAATGCATTCATACGGCCGACAATGAGCTCTCCGCGAAACATACGGTTTTCGGGCAGGCTGTATTCAGCAAGCCATCGCCGATGGATTGCGAAGCGGTTTGGAACAAATTATGCTAATGGCCGTGGCGTGCGTGCGCTTATTCAAACGACCATTCGTATTCCCCAGATGGTTTTGTTCGATTTCCGAAGCGAACAAAATCTGACTGCGCACGGTTGGCCCACATAGACTTCACCTAAAGCAAACTGCACATAAGGTAGTTCATGAAGCTCGGGTCTGTTCATCTGACTGTTGCAACGTCTCGGTTGAACATTCAAAATGAATGGACAAATGTGGTCACTCACTCTTCTGAGTTACTACATGTAATCATGCGATGAAACAAATATCGGCCTCTTAGTGAATTCGTCTGAATGTCGATTATGATGTTAAACACATCAATTTACATGTTTCCTCACAGCGTCCCGAACATGGAAATAATATAACATTATGTCACATCTAATGACCACTTGTGCTGCTCGCATTTGGGCCGCCATTTTATCAGTCCCAAACGTTTTGACACGTATGTGGTTCCTCATCACCTTCCGGAATGTTTCGAACGGTCAACGCAGGGGAGCGTATCCCCCACTTCGAACATATGCATACGTCACGGGTCTCCACGGCCCATTCCGTCCGCAACCACGATCTTATATAGATTCGGGCTATCGCGACGAATGTGAAGTGGCGTTTGGTCCCATGCGTGCCATCGACGTTTACCACATCAGAAGACCGTCCGATTAACTACATCCGCTGCCTCCGCCGTTTTCTCCTAAACGATTTAAAGTTTGTGGCAGATTTTCTGCAAAATTAACGTAGGCGAATCCGCTTACTTATTAAAGAAGGTTTCAACCGATGACGGGAGTTGCAACTATCCATGGTCGTTATATGCTTGCCATAAAAACCCGCAGCATACTGCCTCAACTAAGCAGTCGGTGAGTTTTACTTGGGGAGATGCCTCGAGTCGTTCACTTCACGTACCGTGAGTCGACGTTTTGTCCGGTGCGCATCGTACAGGAAGGCAGTTATGTGGCGGTTGTGCTCCAATGTGAAGCGTAATTGGTATCATGTATCACGGGAAGCGTGCACTGAAAAGTATGTAAAGTAAACCCACCAAGCACGTCGTAATCCGCAGCCCTCGATCTTACGTCACTTGTATTTTATAAACCGGTACGCTATCTATCACGTCAACTCAGTAACAATTATTGAATAGTTCCCTAACGATTTAAGTTCACACCGAGTTACGCGTAACCTATTGACCCGATAAGTGCCTCTCAATACTCAACGACAGGGATAATCTTTCCTCAAAGGAGTTGACGAGAAGGGCGTCTCAAAAATTGGATTAAATGCGGTACTAATTAAATCAATGTACAAGAAAATTAGGAATTTCACTACTAATTATGTAGCCCTTCCTGATATGCTCCAGTATCACGGCCGAGTAACCGGCGCTTAGTTCCGAATTTCGGACTAACCGTTTCTTCAACGCAACAATACGTTTCTCATCCATCTCATTGTTGTTGCGCGGTGCCCATGTATCTCGTCTCCACGCCAAACCCGTCTCACAGTGCACGTTCTATCGAGTTTTTGAACTACAATCATGTGAAAATCCGACCCAACCCAATTCCCCTAAATATTCATCCCTCTGCATTCAACCTCCCCCATTTCTGGACGTTAATTGCACCTTGACCTAGACGATTTTGTTTTGTCACGTCAATTTGATGGTTGTGCGAATAGCCAATTGTCGGTCATTGTACTTTATTTGAGTGGTGCGTGCACCCACCTTTTGGAGCTCGGCTCATCCTCATTGATTTGAACCTGTTGACTGCTCGGAAGAGCTCTTTTGGGTATGAATGCCTTATTATGTGATTATGGTTCATATTTAGCCCGTTCAGCAACAAATTGTAACCCATTCCCTGAAAACGATTTGTCGATTGATACTGTTGAGGTTGTCTGAATATTCACTTTGATAATTTGTTCAATAGTACCGTGGCATTGCGATCCAATCTTGTTTGAATATTTGGGATCATTGGCTTATTGCTACGCGTTGCTCAACGTCTTCGTGGAAGATCGTACACACGTGCCCGAGTATTACACCGCTGTCAGTCAAACTTAATGCTCGTGATTCTTCCACAGAAGGCTCTTTGTTCTCTGAAGTGCTTCCGTCAGTGAAACTAACTCATACATCCTTCGGATCAAATCGTCCAACGAGGCCAGACGTACTCCAATGAGGTTTACACAATGTTCATTCCGGGCTTTGCTGCGACGTGGACCTCGGAGGCTCCAGCCGAAGATGGTCTTACTCGCACAGGTCTCATTGATACCGCCCAGTATCTGTTCCAGCACCCTGTGCGCTTCAGGGATATCGCATCCTACCAAAGACCCCACGCCGGTTCTAGTCAAACTCTTGAAAGAAACACCCTTCAAGTGAGTCATTCCATCCATCTACTTCTGACTGGTGGACAACTTCGGCCTGAGTCAGCGGCAGCTGTTACACTGTATAAACTGAATCACCTGCGATGGAATGCTCCTGATCCAGCTACTGCAACTCAACCGAGACTTCATTGCATTATGTTGCAGAAGTTCCGTGTAAGGTGCGGAACATCATCTGGTTGGGCTGTCCCGGCAAACTATTTGTCCTTGCAATTGATTTGTCGAGCAATGTAGTGTCTGACCCGTTGTCCAAAAAGGCATACGTCGTCACTGACACTTCCGGACCAACCAACCTGATCCGGATAAATCATAGACACATGCCGTTTACACCGGACGTAGCACCGCACTAGAATGGATTTATCCTCTCCTCCTTACCCAGTTAGGGCTTATCCTCATGGACTAACGTACGGTGGCGTTGACCACAACCCGGCACCGCACATCGTATCTGTACTGTACAAGACTTAAACACATGGTTCGCTTTCAGGCAAACGAAACAGCGTCCGGTGTTCTTCAGCATTGCTTTGCGTTGCTCCAAAGACTGACCGCTGAACCAACCGCAATCGGATATATCGTGATTGCCCTTACAAACCGGACACTTCAAGTTCACTTTCTCACAATATGCACCTACTTCGACGTTGCATCTCCAGAATATGATTCCAGACGGTCCAGAGGATGGTGAGTTCCTCGTCTAGCTTTCTGAGCGAGCAGCCAACTGACCATACTGACTAGCACTGATTGCCATTCTCTTCTCCGCACTCAGTTATGCTCTCGGCAACTTTCGTCCATCTTTTCTGCCGATGGTGGGACAATCGCTCAACTTTTTAATGAAGATGGTTGTGCAGTTCAGCTATGCACTGTAATCTAGCTGTATCAACATCGTCTGACAATCTTTCATTGGACTGGCTAGTCCACACAAGCCATCAAATTTTTCAGCGTCCAACCTAAACCCCATGGACACCCGCTGACTTACCGCTTGCACAATATCGTTCCGGCAGCCAATCTGCTAGCGCAAAATCATTGTAGCCTCTGTAAAACCCACTTCTTTTGGCAAGAGTGCACAGTGTTTAACTGTTTCTCTCGACCTACCATGTAGATGATGCAACATGTGTGAAAGCTTCTATCCTTCGTCAACTAATTTGTCCGCCACGTTACTTTCAAAATTTCTGAGAAAGGCAAAGTAATTCTTCGGGGATCCAACAAAGCTATGCGCCTCAATTTTCGGAAGACCACTTTCAAGAACCAAAGGTGTAAGTGCCTGTTTCGACGACACGACAGAGTCTAAACAAAAAGGGTTTGTTTTGGTGGCCCGCCGTTGAATAAATTAGCATGGTGTACTGAACTTAGTCCCGGCTGTCGGGACGGGTTCGGATTCCGCGATCCTGCGCTTTCTTTTATGGAGCCCGATTATTCCACGTCTCAGCTTCAGCTTCTCTGCCTTCAAGATCAGCTCTCCTTCCAAAAGATCATCATGAACTTCATTAGAACCACTCGTCAGAGCACGATCGAGCAGAACGGAAAAAACAGCACTGGATTTGGACACATACTTCTTTTACTCCTGTGGGGTCACCAACGTCCCTATTGCTACCCCTCGGCCCAATCCTTGCTTAGTTCAAGAGGCCCCAAACAAACAACAATCATGCTTAGTAGCACTTAGTTCATGTGGGATTTTTTCGTCAAAAAAGTTTTGAGAAATACTCAAAATATTTGGCATCAGAAAATCGTTCGTAAACTTCAAATAATTAAGATTAGTAGAAAAGGGAACATCACCGTTGTTATGGGTATCCAACTGATTTTCGCTCGAAGGGGGGAGTGGTTCATGAGACATTGTGTTAGCCTCGTGTGGTAGAGAAGTGCTTGATCGTCCGGTGGCCGAACGCTGGTCCAGGGTAGCAGGATAAGCCTCGATAACGTCATAAGTTTCAGAACCAGTGGCAATTTCCACGATATCCAACTTCATCATTCTTGCAGAATGCCGGAATTTAATGACTGGATAACAATCTTATTCGTCCTTGTTGGAGTGCAAAAGTCTCGGTAGGATGTTGAGGGATTCCAGTACTATTGAATCACTCGCTGACGATTCAGGTTCACACCGAGCTACGCGTAACCTATTGACCCGATAAGTGCCTCTTAATACTCAACGACAGAGATAATCTTTTCTCGGAAGGGTCAACGAGAAGGAGCTCTCAGTAACTGGGTTTAATACGGTACTAACTGAACTAATGTACAAGAAACTTAAGACTTTCACCTGGGATATGGAAATACTCAAAAATCGAACATTGAAGTCGCCTGTACAACAAATCGACAACCAGGCACCGATCAATAGTTGTGGGCAATAAGATGGATTGAGCTCGCTCAAACAGATGGTCGGCGGTTGGGTCAGAGCATTACGACTGTTCGTGCATCGATAAACGACAAGAATCCTAGGTTACTCAAGTAAAACGTCTAATTTCGGCGTTTAGAAGTTTACAGAGCTCAGACTAAGTAGGAGTAAGGGAAACGGTGAAAGTGGGTGGTGTAATAACAAAGATGAACAATGTAGTTTATTCGGGGAAAGCAGCAAGTGATGGAATCTAATTCCTCTGCATTGGGTTGAAAGAAAATGTGCCAATGCATATTCCATCATATTTGCACACCATGCATCATTTAGCGGCAAGGAACGTTCAAATAATCATCAAACATGAAAAACCTCTTCATACAGTGGCGCATCTATGCCGTCATAACATCTAAGATTGATAATCCCGGTCTCGGCGCCAAATAAAAGGAAATCCGATTGACGATGTACTGAGAGAAATCTTATTACCTCTCGTCATCACTTCTCTCATGAAACTCAATGATTTTCAGATTCCCGGGCGGTGCCACGAAAATATCGCTCAATACTCAGTGGTGTCTCATTTTATTGCCGTCAAACGGGAGGTTACACTTTCTACGAATAATTTCCACCAAACAAGGTAACACCTATCTTCACCCCCAAATCGCGGGGTTGACGTCCAGTTTTCTGCATCAGTGGGCTCCGATGATCCCACCGAGCTGCCACAAGCGGAGAAGAAATGTTTCCCTTGGATATTGTTTTCACAACTTCCGTGGCATGTGGATCGCAGTTTGTCATTCAATGGGCAGTGAGAATCTCTCATCGAGTCTTTATCAGAACTGTGCAAGCGGTCTCTGGAATATCAGAGGTACGGATGATGAAAAGAAGTGGCGCCGAATCACCTTTAGCAATCATGGTATGCTCAGACTTCCGCTTTGGTGGGCGGGTAACTCGAATTTTATTGAAATTTCGCGCCGTCGTTGGGGTTGTGTTGTTGTTGACAAGTGGTGCCCTCAGCATCAAAATTCATACACTTTTCGTATTCCTTCGACTCATTTATTTTTGTCGACCATTATTTGAGTAGATATTTGCTCTCGTTCACTGTTTCCACGTTTTGCGTTTTATTCTCGTTGCTCATCGCTTTTGCATCGTTGACACGTGTGGCTTTTGTTCACACACTGTAACATAATGATACGCATGAAATCCAGCAGCATTGATGGATCGAAGTTATCAGGTGCTTGTGACCGTTTCGACTACTGCAAGACTGTTCAAATCTGTATGCAGCACCAGACGTGCCCACATTGGTACCACTTTAGGTTTACCGGCCTAAAGGAGGACCAGTACCCTCCGATGTCTTCTTCGAGGGGACTGGTTAACTACATAAACTGTTTTTGATAAGGTTGCTCATTTACCCGGGGCTGTACCCGCACAGCTGCTCGCCACCTTCATCAAGCAGAAACACGACACATTTAGGTGTACTTGCAAGACGGCTAAAAACGTCAATGCACTACACATGCGCACGGTTGAAAGTGTTCCGATGGGAACACAAAAGGCTCCAACTGAAATAAAGCCAGAATTCAGCCCACTGAACGAGTATATTGCGCTGGCACCCACAAGTGCGGCGGTTGATCGTTACGCAGTGCATTTGTCCGCAGCTCAGACTGAGGGACCGCAAGAAACTTGGGGGACAAGACACCACGGGGGAGCAAGCTTGTTTTGTGGATACGATTTCCGACCGCATCTTATTCAGGTGAACAAGCCAGAGCGGTGTTGACACAACTTACTCCTCAACAGTTAACAAACTTGGTTACTGCCAGCAAGCTTCGCTACCAAGAAGTCACTCGGAATTCCGGTGACGTTACCCGCAATGATTAGCTTAGGGGAGATTATTGGACAAAACGGCTGAACTGAAGAAAGGTCACGCTAACGCAAAGGGAGTCACGATAGAACGCTCATTGCATCAGCGGCAGAAATGCTCCCAGCTTGATAGAACGAAGTCCACATCGAGGGTGACCCAATGCCTCAAGCTAACGTAAAAGTCCTTATCCCTATTTTCAAGAGGGGACAAGTGCTTCCAAATCGATCGACTGGAGTGCCCACGCCAACATTAGAGGTTAATCCCCCCACTCACTCGAACTGCCAATCGTCTATGGTGTTGCACAGCTCTGAAAGGGTAACTCAAAAAATCTACAGATCACCCTTCTACTTCTCCACCCCTAACCATTCCATCTCAAAAACGTCCCTTTAAAAATTATTTTATTCCAGGGGCTAGTAGCGAAACGAATCTGCTTGGGTCACCTCCTGCATCCAGAAGGATTTGTACATAGCTGATTCCAGCGGCATTTTTCTCTGCTGGATTTTGTTCATTTTGTCCTTAGCTCTTTTCTATTCTAAAATCCCACTCAAAGATTCAAAGGCGCAAAATTGTAAACCATCCTCCACTAATTCAGAGAGCAAAGGTGGTTCAAAATCCACAGACCATGGGCCGGCAGAAGTGACCGACGCGTTCCACGGAGTCGCTGACATGCGTTCAGGCTGCGGTAAAACGACCGTCACACCCCAAGAAGGCTCAAGAAATTCTACTACTATAAATGTGACAGCTGCTCCGCAACACTTGCTCTCATATTCTTGCTTTGACTGGGAACTAGCCTTCAACAAATATCAGTGGCAATGAACTACATGTTTCTGGTTACTCCCTCTATCGAACAGACCCCTTTTGTGGACGTATGGCTGCTGTGCTATCTCCCCAGGCCAGGAGTTTCCGGTGCCAAATGCAGCGGGGGAATTTACTCCCACAGAGAAACGTGACCCATTCTGGTTCAAACTTCAGCTTCGTATTCACAACGCGCTCTTTATTGGTGTCACGCACAATTCTTAGTCATGCAGCGCATCCGACAGCGGAGCCATTCACGCTACCCCCCACGGCCCCTCGACTAGGCAGGGTCTCTCCAGTCTTATCATTGTGGGTGACTTCAACGCACCGTAACCAAACTGGGAGACTGCTCCTCAAGAGGAGTGTGATTGCGGATTTTAGAAATCCTTGGCAATTTTGACCCAGGAGGAAGCCTGGACACAGGTACGTCGACCTACCTACAAATCACCGTGCGGGACAGGCACCCTCCTTGCTCGATCAGGTTACTGCGAATGAACCTCACCTAGTACATAAGGCAATAATCAAACCACCGCTGATACATTGTGAGTACACGTTATTAAACTCTGGTTCTATCTGTTGGTGGCTCCGAAATGCTGTGGCGAAGACTTGATTCCAACGTTTCCGAAAGGTAAAATTTAACCCATAATAACATTCTCAAGCACACCCAGATTTAAATCTGACTCACTGAACTCAAACCACCTTTCTTTTCAAGTTGCTCTTCACACAGCTGATGAGGGACTCGTCCTTCGCAAACTTTGGAAGACCTCCACTCGTGCATCACTTCCACGGTACTCATATCTCCTTCTTGACTCACGTTCTCGTCTACTCCCAAAGCAGGATCTCACGCACAAGATGGAGGGTCCAGAAACCCTTAGCTCCATGCGAAGCAGGTGCAAGTGGAAAATCCCTCAACACACCCAACAGGTGCAGTCGAAAAATTCACTGGTATCCCGCAAGGGCGAGATTTCTCTTTTCAAGCACATGCGCCGCCGGAGGAAATCTAAGCGCTCATAGCTTCCCGTGCGGCCTCCAGAAGAAGAAACCTCCTTCAACCTTTAGGTGGTTGCAGAGGTGTTCAGGTAATAATATATTACTAGTCTACAACGTAGTTCTGCCCAAATGACACGCGATTCCCCCACGGAGAAATTTCAAATACCTACCCGTAACAGCTAACTTCTCTGAGCTCGACGATTAGGATATCTTGTTTAATATCGGTCGTTTTTGTGCCACGGGAAAAGATGCTATCCATTACCAGATCCTCGAAGAAACCGCCCATAGTTTGGGGGTGCTTCTTCATGATATGCTCAAGCAGGCACTTCGGACCGGCACTCCCTCAGAGAGAAAAATAGCCCATTCTCATGCCTATATTTGAGGCAGGCGATCGTCACTCTCCTATGAGTTATCGGCAGATCAGCCTCACCAGCATCGTATGCAAAATAGTGGAGCTCCCGTTGAAACGTGGCACGCTTGAACATTACTTCTTAAACAATCCTTTCTCCTCTATCTGGCATAGTGTTCTCCCCAACCGGTCATGCACAGTCACTACGTTAATCTTCATGGATTACTTCTCAGAGGCCAAAGTCAGCCGGCACATCTCCAGTGTTATATTCCTCGACCCTTTCAAAGTCTTCGACCATGTTCCACAAGGTCCTCTGTCACACGAACTGGAGGTTAATTGGACCCATCGAGAAGTACTTTGTGGGATAACATTCTTTCGCGGTAACACAACGTTCTGAATGATAATCGGATCAGGTCTTCAATTTCCCTTTCTCGATCTCCGCTGGAGTTCTTTAAGTATCCTATTTGGTCCGCCACTGCTTCTAACGCACACCATGAACCCTCCTGACCTTGTTTCCAACGGCGCTGTCCTCATGCTGATGAGTTAAAAACCTGGAATGCTTGTGGTCTTAGTACATTATAGATTGACGTTGACCGTATCAAATGCTGGCCGGGTGATTGGAGTCTTCCTCCAATCAGGGGGAGACTTCGGGAACCTATTCGCGTTACACAATGCACAAAGTGTGTTGTATATCACAAAAGACTACCTTAAAAGAGAGGGATTTGGCTGACGTCTGGATCACCTTACTCTTGCCACCACCGGATAGCCGCCAAGAAAAAAGTTGTGGCTCTCGGGATGATAGTCTTACCCCTCATAGACAGGCATGCCTCCCGAACACTTTCTAGGGTGTACGTAGGACCACTACTTTATTATGCTAATCAAGTAGTACACACCGGTTTAAAAGAAGGTGTACTCGCTTATCGAGCGGCTATCAAAATGGCTTGCGGCATTCCTCCCACGAGTAGTCTGGAAATTCTTGGTCTTTGTCCAGCCGGGTTTCAAAGTCTTCGCGGTGGCCTAGTCCTTACGCATGTTTTCCCCAACATAGGATAAGTGTAACAATTCTGCACCCCAGTAGCCGATAACAGTCGAAGCAGTCATGACGAGAAGCTCCATGACATTCAATCCCGAAACATCCTTAGACAACGGTTATGATTTTACTGGGTTATCAACCACTGCAATGACTTCCGATTAGAGGTTGCTAGCTGCCCATCTGGGAAACGTTTCAAAGTGTTAGTAGACCCTCACCCACTTAGGAAATTTCTGGATTAGTATTTCAGTCTGTTCTGGTAGATCGGTATTTTACTCTGTTCTTGTTACTCTCTGTAACTCTCAGAAGCGAATGTATATCCCCCTTCAGAGGTTGCCTTTCAGATCACCAGAAAGACGCCGGCGTCGAAACGCACAGATGGACTGAATCCGAGTGACTCAGGCCTCTAACCTCGAACCACTGAACAACTTGCTGAAATCGCTAACATATCGGATCAAAGCCAGTGATGGTGCCGACTTGGGCTCATTCAGGTTCATGAATGATAAGACAGAAACGTCTCGATTAAGGCAACGGAAGAACAGCCGAGGAGTGCCAAATGATCAAACGAAGGAGTCATATGCGAAGCATTTATAGCGGGCAACAACGAAGAGTTGAAGAACGTAACAAATATCTGGACAGGTAAAAGGAGAACAGCCACCACCACGCTGGAGAGATCCCGGTCACTTGATCGTCACTCTAGACCCAGAAATACTGCCAGCCAACATGAATCAAGCTTCCACTTGAAGTCGATAACCGTGGTGGTCATCACAACTCCTGACGGTAGTTCCTTCCACCTGTTCACAGGTGGCGTGGAACTGAGTTCTAACTCTTTCCTCCACAGTCTTTAATTCGTGCCCTCCGCGTTGCTAGGTTTTTTTGAGAGTAAACAGTTGCTTTCTACTCCAGACAATCCACTCATGAGCCTAATGGCTCGTAATATCTCCCTTTTTCGGCCTCTTCTCTAAGGAGGACAGGCTAGGATGTTTAAGTCCGCTGTAGCACCTCATCCTCCGAAGTTCTACAAAAAACTTCGCAAACCCTCGTCACACCCTCTTCAGAGTCTTAGCGTCCTAAGACAACTAAGGACAACGGACATGCGCGAGATGTAGTTTCAGGTAAGCTCCATACAAACGCACAATGGCGCCGGCCTCCCTTGAGGCTGCCGCCTTCTTAAGTTGGTATAACGATCGGTTTGAGTTGCGAGCTACAAACAGACACTGAGTGGACATCTTGAAGTCCCCGGTAACCTGAAGTCCCATGTTTCTCAACAGATGAATTCTGTGAAGGTGCACTTATTTCATTGCTCCTCATATCCATGTAAGGAAGTCCTAGGTCTCGACCTCTGTGAGTTGTGTGAATTTTACAACACAGCGTGTGTTCCAAACTGACTGTCACCTGGGGAATTTCTTTGAAACCTTGTTGCATCGAAAACTCCTTTGGGCGCCCCTCAAGTTTTATGTCGCCTGCAAACATGCAACAAGTAGTGCTGATCCTCTTTGGAAAATCATCTGCGTATACTGGGCACAGCAGTTGCTCCTGAATGCTAGTAGCAGACCGTTAATTCTTCAGTTATCGTGGGCCAAAAATTATTTCATCACAATTTTTCTCTTTATTAGCTTGGCACACGGTGCAGAAATTCAAATTGCCAAAATCTGTGTCATGGACTCATCCACTTATTAACTGGCCGTTGATTAAAAACAACTTTATCGTATGTCTTTCAAAAATCGGTACGGCTGGCGTTGTGAGTGCCTAAGTGCGGTAATCTTAATACATGGTTGATAAATTAATGTGTGCCCAGGAATGCGATGATGCAGAGATTATTCACCACACCCGGTTTTTTTATTGCTAGGAAATGGATTATATTGTGGCTTCCCAGGAAATGTTTGAGAACCCTGAATTCCGCACTTTCTCACAGTTCGGATATACATGAAGGATGTTGGTGTTATTTACTTCCGTCGGACGAGCAGTAGGTTGAAGACGGTTGTGAAGTACGGTAAGGCAATTCGGCGTTCTTCCCTGAAGACCGTCGTTTTACGAAATATAAGGGGCGTAGGAGTGTATGCAGGGGTCTGCGAGGTGTCCAGTGGGTTAACAGTTGCGAGATTCAACAATTCAGTTTTCGCGACACATGTTGCAGTTCACGATTTCATGTGGTCCGAAGAAATACCTTTCTGGTTGTGAGCACTTTCGAGTTAGAGCACAACCACTCTCTCAATTGTCTGGTATATGATCCTCATCCTACATATCGTGGACTCACAACCAGTGAATTGAACGAATGCGGAAGCCCCTTCTAGTACAATACACCAAATATTGAGATTAAGCGGTATATTGCGGATGTTTACGGGAAGTTTATCACGGCCGCAAGTTGAAGCCTGCAGTTTCCATTGAGGTTGTTATGTAAGAATGTTGATGGAACATTAGGTAACCTCCAGGAGGTGCTGCCGGTGATCAGTGCGATAGGTGTGTTGTGCACCATGCAAAATGAAGACAACAGATATACGCATATCTACTTTCCTCAGCGAACGCAAATTAAACTATGCCAGCGTTTCACACGTGTTGTGAATATAGATTCTACCCACGGGACAAACAAGCAAAAGTATGTCATTAAACGTCTCCTCATGCCTTCGCACCTGGAAGTTATACCAGGTCCTGGTAACAAACGCCATGGGACACGGCCGACCGGTGACGTACGGGCAACTTCGTAGACAGAAGTATGCGTCACCACGTGAGCGGTCTGAAATTTTTAGATAAATGATGGGAGAGCACATCCCGGTGAAGACGTTTGTGATTGACTAGATGGCTACGCAAATGAGGGCGGCCCGTGTGGTGTTCGGCTGCGATATCACGTTGTGTTACTCCCATTTACGTGGCGCTGTTCGTAAGCGTACACATAGACGAAATTCGTATGTCATACTCGCTGAAAGACAAACTCATTTCGCAGTTCAGGCCTGTTCAACTGAGTGGCAACGATAGACAATAAGAAAGAGTACGTTACATCATTGCATCTTATACCGTGGATTCGAACGTGACTTGAATATCATCCATCGAACGAATAAGAAGTCTATGGACTATTTACTGTGTCAATGGCTGTATATCAAGCCCAAGTGCACCATTCATGCACGAAGCGATGTCGTCCACTCCGGCAATCGCACAGGTAGTAGGCTTGGAAATGCCAACGGTCGGGTAAAATGACGACGCACCCTTGAGACGTTCTAGCCGTTGCCATTCAAGAAATATAGATCCACAATGAGTGACTGATGCACGATTTTGGAGCTCAAATTACCTACGGATGCGACTGTCCTGAAGTTGTCGATGTTGGCTTGTACGCCAAGAAAATTTTTCACCCAATGACCACGTTTGCAAATCCTCTTGTCCGAAAACAACTGAACAAGCAGACCACACGACTCCATTTCGAAAAAGTAGCTGGATGCAAGGCGAGTGGTTCTACAGTAATCACCGCGAACATCACATTTTCGTGTGCAACATGATGGCGACGTGTTCGTTGTCGATGGCATGCACGGTACTTGTGAGTGTCATTTTCACGGTTCGATGTGGCTCCCATGCGTAAATATTCTGTCAGCGTTTCGAAAACATTTCTACCCCTGCAGTAATTCTTTCTGCATTGTTTATCTCCTTATACGAAGGTGATGTAGCCGTTCATGAGCGGTGGCTGGCACAGCACAAAGTGCCAATTCAACAACTTACTTGCTCAAAGTTTCGGCCTGCCGTTGCAGCCAAACTCAACCGTCACTATAAAGTTCTCAGCAATTTAGTCGCAAGACTACGTGGCTGCAGCAGCCGCACGGCAGTGGCCTCTTTCAACAGCACCATCGCCTTCGCGAGTAGAAGATTAGAGCGTGATAAGACTGGTCTATCATTGTACGATTTCTCCGTTTTCGCACGTACAAGCTGTAAGTAACCGAGATGGGTTAAGAAGCCTGGAGGAGAATTACCATGTGGACACTGCGGTGAACCAGTACAGATAGACAGTTATCGCTCTGATGTCGATCAACTGATTTTTACCCATGAATGTATTCAGATGGTCGATATAATTGAGTGTCCATTCGGTGGCAACCAGCTTCAACCTCAGTCACCTGGTAGGTGCATGTTTTGAATTCACAGATTTGTCTGCTCCCTCTACTTCAGCCATCGTTTGCACTCCTCCAGTGATTATGAAGACGAGGTCCTGCGCACACCCTCAACGGATGTCGAATTAAACCGGTCCACGGACAATGTAACGCTTGTACGCGCGAATCATTATCACCCGAAGGGAATACCTCCGTGGTATAGCTGAAGAAAGCGAGCTCCTTCACATACGTTTGCACAGTCGCAGATATCGGATTCGATGAACGGGATGACGAAGACTTTACTTGACACACAGCTCCAGTTATCCCGCAAAACACAGAGAAGGCATTTAAACCAACGTTCTGCGCTGAAAAAGACCAGTGGTGGTATTTCACGTTTCCCACAGACAGATCCCCGCGTGTTTGCACTCAATGATTTCACTTGTCTAGCGATGTGTTTTCGCATGATTCGGCATAGGGGACCGTTTACCTTCAATCGCAAGCTAGGACAAATGGATGGAGCCGCAGTAGCTGATTAGACATAGGGTAGTGTTTTCCTTCAATCCTAAGCTAAAACAGTTGCACAGAGATTTTCTAAGCTTTCTAGTGGACAGTTCTCGTCGATGCCCCTCGTTGACCAAGTCACCTTGCCCACATTCCAGTGGACGTCATGCTTCCATGAATGTGCACTTCTGTGGCAGCAGCGAATGGTCATGTGTGCCGATTACAACTAGAAGAATATTGCGGAATTGCTCAGCTTTTGCGCATTTTTGTACGCTGCGCTGTGTGCACCAGAGTATCTCACGTTAGACGCTTCATAAAACGCTTAGTCCTCCTTAGCCAACAACGGGTCAACCGCCGAAACTGTAATCACGTCTTCCTCCTTAACGACACTTGAGTTTCAAGGTAATAATAGCTCACTGTTAACCCCGGACGTCTATTGGTTGATCGAGCAACGCTTAGTCCCCTCGTAACATCTATCAATATGCTAGATCCACGATAGTCACGTCTGTAAGCAACGAGCGTCTATAAACTCTGAGCCCGTCGAACAACGATTCGGATCCAAAAGGGAAGACGGTCGTATTGGCGAGTTTCTTATTATTAAGGTGCTAATGTTGAAAAACAATATGATAAACCGAACAGTGGAAGACAAAAATCCTCGATATTGAATCCGCCAAGTATACAAGTTCCGTGATTTACGGTTCGCGATATATGACAGAATGCAACAGTCACGTAATGGCGAAGCTGTCAGGCAAAAATGAAACCAGGGTACATATAAACAAAGGTCCGGCAAGGGAAAATAAGGAAAAAAAATTGCCCGGAAACAAGCTTCACAAGTAAACGCTATCAAGATTTGATAATACATCAAGATCCGCATTCACAAGAGAAATGGTTTGTCACGCGCGTTACTTGAGCGGTAGTGTCAGATCGTGAGAAAGGCTCGTAATCGGCATAAAGAATTCCAACGTAAGGAGATGAAACAATGAGAAGGGAATAAATAGAGCAGGAAACGTAGCCACCAACATTCTATTAACACATAACAATCATCAAACACTCACGCAAGCAGCTACTTCAACACTTACCACGTCGATGACAGCGAGTTCCATCACAGTGCACCACTAATTCTCCAAAATAGCGTGGAATGCAACATTCTGTTATTTTTTCATCGATCGCCAAGCCGTTGAACTACCGCAAATGCCTCCCTTACGCATTCAGAACATTGAAACAAAAATACATACAGGGGCAGAATTCAACGAATTCACGAATAAAAACCTGCCACAAAATCATGACAACCTCAGAAATTTTGAAATTGTTTTTGCGTCAACATTACAGAGATATTTGCGGTCTACCGATTACACGCAGCCAGCGTGGTCACTGGCTTTTGCATAAAACGTAGCAGTTGCCAAACACCCAACAGTGGTGGCTGGTTTAACACTGGCCCTCGAAACCAGTGTGGAATTCCAACACTCACGCAGCTGTGGGTTTAGTGCTATCGTGACCGGGTTCCTTGCCTCTAAGCTTTAGTCTTCGGCGACGCCACTATCTTCCGTCACTTCGAGGAGACATATGGACCTTATTTCCTTTTTGATCGTACCGCCGCTTTTCCCCAAACACAATTCTCGAAAGTGATTGCCGGAACCCCTCGCTACTCTATTTACCATAGCCTTGAGTCACACGCCTATGGGTCGAGGGCATCCAACTAGTAGGTCACTGTCATCAACGTTCACCCCTGGTCCGACCTTGATTCACTTTAGGACGCCTGGATGGACGGTAGCCATACATTGACCCAGCGTCTCCAGAAGACACTAGCTAAGTGTTGAGCCTGCTTTCACTCTTTCGTGTACCTTTTTGACAGTGCAATTCGAGTACACAGGAAGCCCGGGTAAGGTTTCAGGAACAACAGATCGTTTGGTGTTAGAATCAAGGCAACGTCTGCTTTATCGTAGAATGGAACCAATGATATGTCATTCAAACTTCTCTCGACCTCAGGCAAGTAAGTGCAGAGAGCCTCGACCGACGTCACCTGTTGCCTTACGACAGCCTTCATAGATCGTCAAACTATGCGAACCATGTGCCCTCACGTTCCACTCTAATGGGAAGATTAAACGCCAGGCGATACCGCTAATCACCAAAGTCCAATGGATTCTGCCTTGATTGAAAACAAGCCATTTTATCCGCGGCTCTGTTTCCGCGCCTACAAAATTGAACCGGTTATCGCTAAGAATTCAGGGAGCACCCCTCAAAACTAGAGATCTAACATTTCGGACTAGAATGTAGACAGCTTTTCCCCACTGCGCGTGTTCGTGGCTTAGGATGCTATGCCTGATCATGTTGTCCCCGCATAATCCTTAGGAACCTTCAAGGCCCACCCTGACCAAAATCTATTACATTATTTCTGGTAAGGCACCTTTCAACCCACTTCACTCCATTGCTGAAGGCCTTCAGATTATACGAGTTGAGTTTCTAGAAACACCCAGTGATTCTACCGGAAACCATAATTGCAAACCAGAGTTGTAGTTTCATCTCTCATAACTTCCACAGCTGTGTCGGGAAGTGGAGACGAAGCTTCTGTAGACGTTACTCCAGCAAAAGACACCCCAAACACAGCCACAAGTGTTGACTGCGAAAGAGTAGCTGAAAAACCGTTCCCTGATTTACCTGCCGCAAAATCTCTCAAGCGACCGTGCAGAAAATTCCTCCTCCTAAGAATTCGGAACGTGAGTAGCTTGGTTAGGCCACCTCCCGTCATCCAAAAAGCAATTTATAGTGCCCCAATTGTTATCTTCATCACTGGCTACACAACTCTGCGCACATGTTCTTTTTGCAGTGCCGCCACCCAGCAGACTAAAGAGTCAAATTTTTCCCCAGTGAAAACTTTCAGCTACCCCCCAAAAAGCGGAATTTAACTAGGGCAGAGCGGTCGACGCCATGAATGCTGGTCAAGCGTCCCATAGCGTCTTTGGCGTACGTACAAGAACTGATCTCGCGTCCGCAGTCGCAAAGAAGTGCCGTCGGAACAATTCGACAGAATAGACCGAGTTCACGGCCACAATTCTCCTTATCCTTATTTCTCAAGCCCTTTCTTACACTCTCTTCTCTGCTTTTCACAAAATCAATCGAGGAAGTGTCTTTCAAGTATATCCACACCAATTGTTTGGGTCTGTTCAACAGATAATCGGAAAGCAGACAGTCATTTCTTGACACTCGACTTTGCACGTTTGCTTCTGCTGAGACCTTGCCCACAGGCGGCGCCTGCTACAATGAACTAAGTGCCCTCTGGTTATTCAGTTTACCGTGATGACTCCGCACAAGGGACAGTGTGGAGCTCCACGGTTTTCCTTCAGCAGTACCCACATACACACGCGGTTATCGATGAATTCCAATTCCGCGTTAAATGCGAAGCCGTGTGGCTTCGACTAGCATCGCGTGACCAAAACCCATTCCAGGTGGGGTTTGACTATCGTTCTTCCTCATCTGACGTCGCCGACGACGACACTGGTGCCGCAAACCTCGAAATCTACCAAGGATTAGATCTCTTCGCCCACCTACTTACCGTAGATCACTTCACTGTTGATCCCGGACGTCCAGTGGTTGTTCGTTAACGCTCAGTCTCCCCGCGCCGTCCGTCGGTAAGCTTGATCCAGGATGGTCGGGTGTGTAGGAAACGAGCGTCTGTAAGTTCTGAGCCCACCGAGCAAGCCGTTCGGATCCGAAGTGGGAGACGGTCGTATTGGCGTATTTCTCATTATTAAGATGCTAACGTTCAAGAAAATTATGATAAACTAAATAGCGCATGTACTGTTCCAAAAAGCTCTCTTGGAACCCGTAAGTATGAGTGCTATATAACGAGCCAGGTGAGAGGACAACTGCATCCACTATCCTAGATGGTTCATCAGCCTAACTAAGCATAAACACTTCCTCGAGCCTCTTGCGAAGTTCTAGTTTTGTCTTCATAAACCATGGCCTTTCTTCCTTTAGACGCATTTCTTCACTGAGACTGCCGTTCATCACCAAATGTCGCGCAAGTAAACATCGAGTTGTGGCTGGGGCAAGCTTAGGGAAATTGGGGACATATTCTGGCTTCTCTAATGGAGCTGCCACCGTCCCTACAGCCATCCCTGGGAATGGTCCCTACTTTGCTAAAGGGGCCCAAAACAAGCCGCAGTAATATGAAACAGCAGATAACTCATCAGTCCCAAACACTTCCCTGTGAAGATTGAGGAAATCCTTAGAGAAAAGGCGCAAACCAAGAATGGATTGAGGCAGGAGCAGTGGAAACATTTAAAGACGTTCTGATATCGTCATCAATGTGGGTCACCTGAGGATGAGCACTCAAGTGTTGGAGACAGGGAACAGAACTATCCTTCGCAGAGAGAAGCACAGCCAGCAAGCCCAACGGCCGATTGACACCCAGGAGAGTGTCCAATAATATTTCGATGTATATCATATCATTCACATCACCTCCGTGTGGGACAGGTTGAAGAACAGTTTGTTAAGTTGCCCGGATTTCGGTTCCACCGAACGTTCTAAAAATGTGACCACAGCTGATGTTTGTTTGTCCCATATATTACCCGGAAGTGCTCCTCGGCGAACGGCCAGATGTTCCTCATGTTCTGTGTGTATGACTCAGGATACACGAAGTTTATTTAGTGGTTGATTGTCCATTGCTCATAATGAGGCATGCAATCCAAGGCTCCGCAAGCATTCCGTTCTTCCGTTATCACTATGGCGTTAGGCTGAAAGTGGAAAATATAGATAATATAACCAACTTGCTTGGAGATGTCTTCAGGTGATGGGATGTAGGACGACATTATTGCACACATTTGTTATTTTGATTCGTGAGTGCTGCATTATGCGGTGTGCAGTATGGGTTCACACTAATAACTGCTCCGCTCAGTCGACTTAAACTGTCGTCAACACTGATAAGCAGCATTAGGGTGAACTCACGAAAACCTTGTATTCGATCCGTTCAAGATATATTACACCGTCCTTCGACTTCTTTGTATGACACTTTGAAGATGCTGTTCCGACCGTAGATCTGGCCGCTCCGCCCTCCAACGTGCAACATCTATGAAATGCCCTTGTTTCCTCCAGGATGCAAAGATTGAACGGTCGTAGCTGAACTGGCGCAAGCGATAATCGAATTTATCATCGCAGAAATAACGAGCATTCAAATGGGTCATTCGCCGTCAGGCAAGTGAGAGCTGATTCAAGTACAAATAGCAAGCCACACTCATGCATGGACGGCAAGCAATAAAAAACAGAATATACGCCGTCAGTGATAATGTGGGATGTACTACCCATTCTTACACCGTATAGTATGAACCGCAGGTAAAAGCAGCCACATGAAAACTTCAGTTGCAATTGCATTTATGAATGACCCTCCGTCGGCTGTTTCATGCCTGAAATACGGGCAGGGAAAAAGAGTGAACCAATAATTCGTATAGGTAACTAACTCACACTTGTAATAACAGAGCTTTCTTTGAAGTTCACGATAACGTTTATTGGGAATTGCAACGCAAACGCCATGTGACCGGGAACGGCGAGTGCATGTAGATCTCCCGAACCACGCAAAAATGAGCGTTTTTTGCACGATGCGATTATGTAGTCTATTGCGAGAATTCGAAGAATGTACTTTCAGAACTCAAAATCGATCAATAAGAGCACTATGGTGTATATATAAAAAACGGAACATTCTTCTCAACAAAGGCGCCAATGTGAACAATTTTTGGGTGTAGCCTATGTTTCTTATTACAACACAGCCGATATACTCGATAAAATCTCCTCACCTCTCCTAGAACGCATTTCAGTATCCCACGGAATATTTGAATAGTCTCTTCGCAATTAAGTGGTCGTTACGACCTTTATATACTATACCAGCCAACTACACAGTTCCCTATCCAAGTGCGTTCCACTTTGTTTGAAATAGGCTCATCCAGAAAATCTCCGAACACCTAAAGTTAGCGTAAAACAGGTCTCCCTGATGGTCTGCAAGAAAAAAGCGTCTTATTTGAGTAGGTGCAATGTCTGAGAAAGATTACCGTTTTGGTTCTTTCTTAATCACCGCCCTACGGGAAAATTTTATGTGACTCCTTATCAGTGGCGCTGCCACTTAGGGGCTACTTTCGGCAGTCTTCAACTTGGCACCGCCCAAATTGCCCCCTATCTTGATGCTGTGAGGCTTTCAGCAAACACTCGTTACCACTGAGCCTTGTGCGTCAGACGATGAAGGTCCTTTATTCAAGATTAGTTTGTACATGCAATGCTTTCCAACAAGACTCACTCCTGATCTTGATGAGCGATGTGACAGAAGCAAAAGAATGACCTAATTTCAGGTGCTATCATCTTTAATTTTGACAAGGCTTTTCGTCGTATCCCACACGGCCCCCTCAGACACAAACTAGAAGCCTGTGGTATTTAAATAATGGTTCTTCGCCAAGATGCGTCATACCTTGACAACAGAACTGTTAGGGTTGAAACCGGATCAGTCTCTTCGTCTTCCCCTCCGATTTCCCCAGGGGTTTCTCAATGACCAGTGCCACACTGTCTCTTGTTTCTCATCTAAATCAATACCCATTCGGACAAACTTCGAACAACGCTCAACTGTACGCGGATGATCTAAAAATCCAGAATGTCACTGGACTCGATGTACCACATATTGAATCGCTCACTAACGATTCAAGTTCACACCGAGTTACGCGTAATCTGTTGGTCCAGTAAATGCCTCTCAATTTTCAACGAGAGATAATCTATCCTCGAAACGGTTAGCAAGAAGGCGCCCGTAATAATTAGATATAATACGGTGCTAATTGTACAAGAAAATTGAGTCTCTCACCTCGAATGTGAAAATCCTCAGAAATCAAAGAAAGAAAGTGCCTGCACAACAAATTGACAACCAGGCACCGATCAAGAATGGTGGACGATAAAACGGGTCCAGCTCACTCAAACAAATAGTCATTGGTTTGGTCAGAGCAAAACGACTGTTCATGCAACGAGAAACGACGGGAATCATGAGTTACTCAGGGAAAATTATGGAAGAAAAATGTCTAATTTCGGCATTTAGAAGTTTACAGGGCTTGGACTAAATAGGGGTAAGGGAAACGGTCAAAGTAGGTGGTGTAAGAACGAGGAGTAATGTATCTCATTTGGAGAAGAGAGTAGAGCGTAGGGCCACCTTTCAACATCAAGCAAACCTCAGCAATATCAAAATACCGCAACAAACCGTGACAAAATCAACACCACAGATTGATCTTGACGTGATCGAGCGCTGTTTAACCGAGTAGAGTCTGCCGCTAACTGACCGACCGGTGTGGTTCAGTAATGCTTTCGTGATCCATGACGTTTAAGCACAGTAGATATCACGAAAATGATCCTAAAGAATGATCTAGGTATCTAGTCTTGGGAAGCCTCGTTCATGTGCCCCCACTAGACCATGGAAGGATTGGTCTTGCAGCCCTTATGGTGATTAAGTGCACCTCTCAGGTGTAGGAAAGAATGCGTCTCGAACGATTCACGCGGTTCATATAAGATAAGCACGTCAGTCGGGTGGTACTTGTCGTGTCTGTCGACTTGAAGAAAGACACACTGACTGCCGACGATGTCCAGCGCGCCGTCATCAAACTAATCATGGGCTTGAGAAACGTCACGTACGTGTCCCAACTTGAAATTCTTGATTTGTGCCAGCTCGAATACCAACGATTCTGCTGGGACTTAATTCTCACACCATTACTCTTTAGAGCATATCTCGCTAGGTAGTTGTACACCGTAACACATGATTACGACTGGGGGAGACGACACAAGGCCTTTCAAGCTCCTTTCTGGAACCTTCCTCAGGTAGCGGCAACCTCCTTAGAGGATTTAATGTCCAGTGGAACAACCTTCCCCTTCAGGTCATTAGCAGTGCTTTTAAAGATTGTTTTAAACTATTGCTTGACTCTCAGTTACTTAAAATATCATTAAGCGAGTAATCTGTTCAATCTGATTACCCGTTACACCCGTGGACAGTAACCAGAGTACGGCCTTCTTCCGAGGGATTCCAGCAACAGCCATGTAAGAGAAAACAAAGTGTAACCAAATTCCCAGTAAGCTAAGTGAACAATTTTTATAAACGGAAACAAAGAGGGTGACGACAACACGCTCTGTTACACATGTCAAATTCAACCCCTGCACGCTTATTGTTTTCCAGTGCACGTTACATTTGCTCATGCTATTCACTGTTATTTCCAACAGAAAGTTACATCCCGTTTTCGGTGATGGCCTTCCAGATCAAAAGACACCAGCTTAACATTGAGTAAGTAAAGCCGACTGGATCCGTGGACCTTCGGCTTCTACCTCGAACCAGTGTATCAATTGCTGAGTCGCTGAAATAAATCGCCGAGTTTTTTTAAAGGTCCTCCCGGGCACTTCGAATTTTCGTAAAATGTACGGTGGACGTGGTGGGAGGCCTCAGAAGGCTATTCAGCAGCCTATCGTATGACTTGCGTGTATAATTTAACCATATAATTTAAATCTTCAGGGTGTGATATTCAATTTCCTCCAAAAGGTTATTTTTCATCTAAACCTTACCCTCTGTTTAGAAAGCTCGTGTTCAAGTTTGGCTTTACGAACAATGCAATCTTCGAATAGAAGGTGTTATAATTGTGAGTTTCAGGTATAATAATCCTACGTATTAGGGTTTCGATGAATATATGAATTTGGTTCTCACCGATGCATGTGAACGCCACACAAAATCTGGAGCAAGAAAGCCTCTTGGTAATAGTTCACTGTCGTATTGATTCTGTCCTTTTTGCAGGCCGTATTTTGCTGAAAGGAGAAACAATCACCCTCGTACAAGCCTGTTAATACGCATTTATATACATGTATATCATAAAATGATCTTTTTCACCCAGATTTCTTTTTTTAATTAGATATTTACGCTTGTTTCATGCGGAATTGTAAGTACAATACTTGCATGATATCCTTGTCTGAACGTATTCCAGTATGAATCAGTGGTACGGGATGTGCAGTTCCAAGTCAGATTCGATCTCACTTTAGCAGTCAGATTGTCTGCTCCGGTCGCGTGAACTGCTGAAATGGTGATAGTATGTGGTGTGTGTAGCGTCTATACTCAATAATATTCTGATAGTCGCATTCATGTGTACATTTTCTA
This sequence comes from Paragonimus westermani, assembly GCA_008508345.1. Classification (NCBI taxonomy): domain Eukaryota; kingdom Metazoa; phylum Platyhelminthes; class Trematoda; order Plagiorchiida; family Troglotrematidae; genus Paragonimus; species Paragonimus westermani. The sequence goes on along the minus strand of QNGE01001358.1, from coordinate 143,815 downwards.
TGATTTTGGTGTTGCACCTGCCTTTGCTTTAGTCAACCTACCCACTGTAACATCCGGCCCGGGGCTGAAGTCACAACTCGCTCCGTGCCTCGCTGGCTTGACGTATCTCTGTGCACTATTTTCCAGGGTCGATCATAATACACGGGGGTCAACGCGCTGAGCCTTGGTTTTTCATTGTTGATCGATTGTCGTTAGTAATCACTGGCTGTGTTTTATTTTGTTGGATCAGTTTCAACATGCGTTAAGTGCTGAAGCAGCTGGCAGCAGTCGCACCTAGGGGGGGGTGCACTTTTGTTACAACGATAGAATAATAGAAGGGAGAACAGTATGGAGAAAGAAGGGGGGAAATAAAGAGAAGGGTGGGGAGGAACGAAATAATGACAGTGAAGGTCTACGCGTCTACATGTGCCTGACTGCTGAAGGCCATCTTGGGATAGTCTAGTCGTCTGGCTGCTTCCCGAATGCATCGACTCTGTCATGACACTCGTCGCCGGTAGTGCATTCCATCTCGAACAGACGGACAGCAAAACTCTCTGGCTGTTGCGTGGTGTGGAAACCTTGTGCCTATATCCTCTGGGACTCTGTATCGGCGACTGTGATACGATCTTTGTCAGGATGATTCTGGGAGCGCAGGATTTTGTATGTTGGCATAAGGTCGCCTCAAACACCGGTAGGCTTGGGGAGAAGTTCCATTTTTGACAGTCGGTCATACGACATGAAAAATAGATCTTCAACTCCCCTAGTGACCATTTCCTGGCAAGCCTCTAGAGCAGTGATGTCTCTCTTCCAGTACGGTGCACATGCCTGAATGTTGATTTCCAGCAGTGTGCCATAAATTCGCGAGAAGGTGTCGTTTGGGCAACTCCCGAGAAATCTGCTGAGCGTTGCTAGCCTGCCACTGGCTTTCTTCACGAGCAGCACGGCGTTATAACGTTAGTACTATGGTGATAGGGGGGGTCTGGTGTAACAACAGCACCTAGGTCACGCTCCTGGTTGGCAGTAGCTAAGGTAGCGTCACTCATGCTGTATGTTATAACACTGTGATGATGAACGTGAAGTCTTTGACCTGGACGTCTTGAAGGGCAGTTGATTTTCTGTGGACCATAGGTGTATGGCATCCAGGCGTCTGGAATCTGCGTCTTCAACGCTACATAAGACGTGCCATAGCTTCGTGTTGTCAGCATAAATCACAGCTGGAGAGTCGCATCTGGGAGGTCGTTAACATGGGGTAAGAATAACTAAAAATTCGATTTCATTACGGTGATTTGATATGTTGCTCCCTAGCCACTGTTTATTGCTTACTCGTGTAGCGTGTTGTGTTGCGTTTCACATGGTTGGTAAATGGTTCCCGTGGACGGGTTTTTTCCTCTCTGGGCATACTGCTTTCAAATTTCACATGCGGTGGCAGCAATCGGTACACGGATCCGAGGCTGAAAACTCACCTTCCGCAAGTTAACTCACTTTCCGTCCATTTTTAGGTAAAAATCGGATTTTTTTTAAAGACAATCTTGGAGAGACAAGTGATACACCGTCTCAAGTTAACAATGTCAAAATATAGGTGATAAGATTTGTGAAACGCAGACACTGATTAACTTATTGCTCACATCTGTTGCACTGACGTGGATCTCCCAGTCCCTCATCCTTATCTTGGGGCAGATATTAGCAGTGAACGGCGGTGATCCATTCCAATGGACTACCGTCCATTTTGTTTGACAGTGAATCAGTAGACCGATAACGGAAGTGGAAGGCAGCCGGTTTGTAGAGTTCTGTATCGCGGTGAGTAGAATCACAGCCAGATTTGATGATGCTGAAATGTGGAAACAGGTGCACTGTGTGAGCCGAGGCAGAAAATGGCGATCCAGGCGAGCTGTGAAACTGAAGCAGAAGTAGCAAGTGTTACATCTCCACGGAGAGCATTCCATGCTTTACAGACGCTACGATGCATCCCACGTTTAAGAGAGCGTCATCTCTGACAGCGTGTTCTTGCCATACTAAGCACCAGTTTGTACCGATGATCAGACATTTTGACGGTTAAGAATGTGAGGACCAGGTCTCCTCTAGTCCGACGCAAGTCGAATGAATAGATATTCAGTTCTGTGAAACGTGCATTATAGAACCAAGGTCTTAACCGTGGTGACACATTCTTTGTAGAACACCGCTGAACGTTTTCGAGAACAATCTGTTCCCCTGAAGAAAGGAGGCCGAGTCTCAGATTTGTTTCCGAATGATTTGATAACGGATATAGAAATCAAGACCTTTTGAGGATTCCGCCTATCATTCCGTAGAATGGCGCAGTCCGGGGCAATCGATTGAGGAGGGGTAAATGTGCAGTGTTTCAACGTGGGTAATAAATGTTGATCAAGGAAGTTGCTACAAAATTAGTGAAACCAACATGGTATCTGAAAGTATTACGGGCCTCACGAACATATTAAGAAAACCTATCCGCATTCACGTCTGCTTTACTAGACTTCCGGTTTTGAAGAGTGACCCCTCTATGTGATACTGTTTTCCCCAGTGAGTTTGACACGGCTAATCATGAGGTCAAAGAAGGAAGCACTCAAACAGCTGAGCCGAAGATACTCTAATATGTACATGGTCGACGCGGCCTATCATGGGGATACATTCTGTAAGAGCAACGTGTCTTCTTGAAGAATGGGTGTACAAATCTCATCCCCATCCTACAGGCCTGGCCAGATAACTGTCGTAAGGAACTTGAAAACAAAGGATATGGATCTAGCCGATGTGTGAATGTTAGTGTTGCTGACATTTTTTCTACCCGCTTTGACACTCGGAGAGCTCGAGAGAATACGAGGCAAAGGCTCCTAAGTACTCCACAAGAACTTCCTGAAACGCCAATCATCGAGGTAATACACGATGTTCATTGTATCGCGGTGATATGTAGCTATGCCTCCTGGCTTATTGAAACCATTCTATGAGATCGGTTGATCATTACCAGTGTTATCGATACGTGAAATTCTGACATCATCAGAAAGTAAGTGATGGAAAGAGAAAAACCATTGATAAATATCAAAACTAGAGGCGAGCGCACTATGTAGGAGATTGGCTAGATACGGCTCCCTATGCCCTACAGGAAGAGCTTACCTAGTAAACCACGTGTTGGAAATGTGCGCACATCCCCATCCTGCCCTCAGGCAGCCATTCTGACTCGCCTAAGTGATGTGTTGTGCCCGTTCGTTCGCTCACCCGACTCAGCTGGAGGGCGTGCCTGTCGGGTAGGTTTTTTGGTCTGCGCCCCTGATTTTGTTGCCCGATCCACCGTGCCGAGACCTCCTGGGCGTGCTAACAGCCGTTGTTGTTTTTATAGTAAAGAAGCTTTTTCGGGGATAAGCTCACTCATGTGTTTCACGTTGGGACATCTGCTCACAAGCGTTCAGCTTGTGAATCTTATAAGTTAGTTTCGAGTTAAGCGTTAGTATTAGCCCTTTGCCAGTTCTGTTGTGTTTACCCGCTTTACTCACACTCGAGGACGCAGTCAGCGGGCACTTGTTTCGTTCGTGCTGCCCACCTTCCTTGCGAAAACGTGTACTCAATTCCCGGTGCGCGGGATTTCTGATGACAGCCTGGATCTGTAACAGTTACTTGACTGACCAAGTTAGCGTGTAAGACGATTACTCAGACACATACGTACTGTTACAAGCTTATTCACTGTGGTTACCACTCAAGAAACAGCCTCTTATATTGATACAAATAAGGTACAACAGCCAGGCTGTTCCCTAAACTTCTGCCCATTCAGTTCAATCTTTCACCTTGCCCAGTCTGCCCGAGTTGCGCGGTCCTGTTTGATTGCTTTATAGGTTTGGTTTGCATACCTTTTGGTAGTTGTGATATGTTCTACCTCAATTTTCCTTACTGGGGATAGGTGTTTGTGAGCTTCTCATGGACTTAGCTACACTCTTCATTTGCTGAGTGCGCATCACTATTGAAGCTTTTTTGAGTTCTTACTCGCTAACACTTCTTATCATGAGCCAACATTTCAAGCTTGTTGCCGACGTCTCGTTAAAGACATTGCTGTTATTGCAAGAAGTGAACAAATGGTGACAGATCGAACCACAACACTTCGTTCGCCATTCTATCCAGGGAGGTTGCTTAAGCTTGGACGGTTGTGCATCGTCATCGGTATACCAGAAGTGATCAAACTAGCATATTGGTTCCCCTACCAGCCACATCATCTGTAGCGAGGCCAACTCCCTCATATGATTTGCTAATGCTACAACACTAAACATGCTGTTTGGCTCAATGGTCTTGATCACCTTATGGGCGTCTGTTTTGATAGAGACATCAGTTGATACTTTCAAATACAAGTTTGACGAGCATGTTTAAACAAACGCGCCGAGTTTTTTTAACTGGCTCAGCTACCAGAATCATTCCACTGACATTAAGTACTTCTAGTTAGGTGTTTCTTGAGTGCACCTGCTATGTAGTTGGGCTCCTCTTTTCATTATCCTCCAACAACTTTATCAAACATTTTTGTGGGTAGCTTATTCCGGCCGTTTTCTTCGAAGATTTCGGCACAGTCCTACATAACTGAATATTTTCAGACTCCCCCAACTTATAACCATCCAGTGGGTAATTAAGTTTGAATGGAACAGACATTTTCATGAATACAAAATGCCACGAAGCGTTGTACGTGAAAATTTTTTTGTGAATTGTACTGGTGAACACCCGAGTATGTGGATGACTTATGCTGGACACCACTCACACTTCGCCACAACTTTCGTGTTCAGATTGGCGCCCCACCCTGCTCCGTTCGAGAAGCATGGGACCGTAGTTTCGGTGGTCTTGTTTCTCACCATCACTGTTCATCGTTATCACTGTCGGGGTTTGAATTCACTTTTCTGTTCTCTTGTTCGACTGAATTCTTTTGTTGGAGCACGTACTTGGATTTAGATCATGTGTTGGTACGTTGCCGTTTCGTTCTTATTTCCGATGGGCAGCGACCCCGCCAACTGAAACGACTTGTTGTCGAGGAACTGTCTGTGTCATCGGTAAAGCATAAGTGCCAAACCAGCTTAGAAATCTGCCTTAGTAGTTCTCACTTCGAAGATCCCAATAGCTGGTGGACTCAAACCTCACATGTCATTCGGGAAGCAGGTACATTAGCGTGCGGCGCGGGGGTACATGGAATGACCAAACATTGGATCTCGGAGAAATCCCTGGAGTTGTTAGAAGCCAGACGGAACATCCTCTTGACAGTCCATATAACAAGTCTAGAAGAGATGCCCGTAAGAAATTGAAAGGTAGTCCAAGGGCTAGTTGTGAAGCTTGGTTAGTGGAAAACGTTGAGGAAATGGAGATAGGTTTTGCTTCAGGAAACACTAGCAAACTGTTTAAGATTATCCGTGCCACTGGTCCCAGGCGACTGTCTGTCAGTGAAGCTATCAACGAGACAGATGACACACTCATCTATAATAAGTCCAGAAGGTTAGAGCGATGGATGGAACACTTTGGGGGTCAAGTTAGCTGGCCTTCTGCTTCTACGGTGTTGCTGCCACAAACTTTGTATGTTGCATTCTGGTCGGTAGATTTGGAACCACCCGCTGAGACTGAGGTCCGCAATTGTATTTCGGCTGTCAAACGTAATAGGTTCGCTGGTCCAGATGATCTGATGCTGGCGCTTTTCAAAGGTGGCGAGGCGTTAGTGAAGGCCTTAACTCGGTTGTTTCAACCTGTGTGGACGACGGAGACCATCCCTCTGCACTGGGATCAGGTTATTTATTCAAGAAAGGTATCAGGTGTTCTCGCGAAAACCGTAGGGGAATTAGTTTAACCCCAGTCATTTCTAGTGATCTGGCATCCTTTATACTTCGTCGACTGACTGCAGCTCGGGAGGTAAACATTAGGGAATATCAGGCAGGGTTTCGCCCTGGGCATGGATGTATAGGTCACATTTTTACTCTTCGTCAAACTCTGTAGCAGTGTCATGTGTACCGTCAGCCAACAATCGCAGTATTTCTTGACCATGAGGGTGCGTTCGATTCAGTGGATCGATCTACACTTTTAGAGTCGCTTAGACGCAAGGGTGTACCAGCCAAGTATGTGAACAAACTGTCATCGCCTTATTCCAATACTTCAGCTGAGGTTAGGGTTTTACGGTGAACTGTCTGGCATTTCACTACCATGAGCGGCGTAAGTCAAGGCCTAATTTTGTCAAACAGAGTGATGGAGGATTGTCTGTGACACTCATAAGATGCGGACTTGGACCTTCTACCTGGTGAATGACTTATTGGTCTTGATTACGCTGACGACAAGGTGTTGCCGGTTGACGAATTTCAGACAGCACAAACAACGCTATTTGGCGTTCTGCTAAATAGTTTGGAGTGCGCTTTGCAGCCTTAACATGCAAAGTGGTTCCGCAAGATTGCTGTGATTACGTAGGTTTAATGTTAGATAATGAAGCCATGGGTTTTTGACCGGTTTTTGTAGCTGGAAAGCTGCATTAACAGTGGCGGTGGGTGTGTAGGGTATGAAATGGAAGCGTGTATCTCTAAGGCTGGGGCGATGTTCGCTAATATGGGACATCTCTGGCCACAGAGGTATTTCTCTGAAGCTTAAGGGTTGCATGTATCAGACAGCAGTGAGGGCTGCATTACTTTACGGCAGCGTAACTTGGCCCCTTCAGGGTTGAAGACGTAAACCGTCTTCAGGTATTTTACCACCGGTGTCTGCATTCAATCGCGTGTATCGGGTGGCACCAGCGCGGAGGTTAGAAAGCGGGTGTTTGGCACTGATTGTCAAACGAGTTCTTTTGTTCAGTCCTCACATTTGCACAGATTTAAGTGGTTAGGTCATATATTAAGGATGCCAGCTAGTCGTCTGCCACACCGAGTACTCTGCGTATGCTGCAGCCGACTGGCGCACGGTGCGAAGTGGACAGATGATGGCTCGGACTAGACAAATGAAATCGTTCACGAAGGGTTTGGCCACTGTAGATCCAGTTCGTCTCCCAGGCTGGGGCCGTCGCGACTCACAGAGTCGGTGGCTTGAGACTTTAGGTGAGAGGGCGGCTAATCGGTCTCGTTGGAATCAATGTTGTCATTGTTTGACCGAGTTGTCCGAGAAGTGAGTACACTTAATGACACGGGGCAGTGAACGCCGTGAGGATGCTATATTACTAATGACGTCTTACTTTCATCTATAGCTGAGTTGTGTTTGGATATAAACGTAACTTTGTTTGGTAGTTAGGTCCATCCCCATCCTCTTCTTTTTTCTTCTGTCCCTTTATAAGTATCAGTGTGAATCACTGGTCTATTGCTGTCTAATGATGATGATGAAAGCATGTGGTTAACTGATTTGGCGAAGCCGAGTTGCACGACATCACTGTCATTGATTTTAGTCCGCTGATCGGTGGCTGCCAGTGCATTCGTGGTGCACAAAGTATCCTTGCAATCACCGTGCTGCATGTCGGTGAAAAACCCTTGAGAGACTAAATATTTGTATTGCATGGTAGCAAGGCGATTAGTCGGTGGGAGGATTTCGCCTACAACCTCTGGAAACAGATGTGTTGATCGCTATCTTCCGACAGGTGCATCCTCTTACTTGGATGATATGTTGCGTAACCAGTTGGCTGAAAGGGTCAACAAGCTGTTCAGCCGCTCCCTCCAGTGCCTCTGCAGGTGTACCGTTAGAGCCGGGAGAGCCCTCTTCAATACAACCAATTCTGGTTAGCACTGTTAACGATGCATCCACCATGCTAGTGCCATCAATTTCAGTGATACAGCGAATCTGAAGAACTGGAGACGACTGCGCGTAAGTACTGCCACAGAGCTCAACGAGGACCGGTAGAGCCTCTGTTAGTGAAAATGATGCTTGCGAATTAGCGAGGTACACTGATTTGCTAAGTTAGTGTCAGTCTTCTGGTCATCTGAAGGTCCAGATAACCGATTGCACGTATATTGCATATCGCCTGTTCACAGTGAGTTTGAGAGTGTGATAGCGCAGTTGATCCAAGGGCTTGTTCCGTTTGGCGGTTGTTAGTGATGTGGCTTGTCCATCCGTTCAGATCGATCAGCAGTTAGCTCCTTACAGAAATCATCCGGGGTGAAAGAAAGTGCTTTTCCCGAGACTGCTTTACGGAGTCGGCACATAGTTTCCTCACATCCATTTCGCAAATGTTTGCTGTCATCAACCGCTGGCCAGATAAAGGTTACGCTGCAGATAGAGTCAAATAGAACGGCTGTGTGATCATTTAGTCCCAATGACGCGGTGGTTTCGTGGTTATCTATAATCCACTCCACGTTTGTTAATTTGCTGTCCAGCCGCGAAAGGTTATGGTCAGTCCGCCACCTAGGGAAACCAGGAATGTGCTCCGTGAAACCGGATGTCCTGATTATGTGAAAAAAGTGTGCATTCGTAGAGTTTCCGGAACCTGCGCATGAGAAATCCAAAAAGCCAATTTCTGACGAGTTGGAATCGCCCATGCATAGGGTATTTGAGAGGCCTAAGGTGGACAACTTCCAACCCGCAGATTGAGAGTCCGTCTTTTGCATTATCAAAACACAGGATGATAGATCACCCACGCTATCCAACAACCAAGGGACTCGGGCGCCGAACTGTTTCCGGAATCGTAGCATTTACTCAGCTACCAAAATTGGAGGCCTAGAGAGAAATGTGAACGTAGAGGGTTGTTGCATCTTCCTCACCTTCAGTCCTATCAGCACGGAGGAGAAACATCTGTGGCAGACTCGGAGTCAAAAGAGAGCCATGATTCCGTTGCCGCAACAATCTGGAGCTTTGCGGAAAAACAAAGTTCATAGGGCTTAGCTAGTACATTGATTCGACCAAGCACAATAGTGTGATTGCATTTATCGGAGCCATTGGTGTACGAATGGGCATTATACCTAGGTTGTGAGAGATGTAGTTCATTCACGATGCAACCGTAGGGAATGTCGTCGGCTCCACAGGAGCGGACTCCAGTAAACTTTTTTACATCACTAAATCCTCAGTAGGCACTACAAAACGATTGGTATGTGTGTGTGATAGTTTGTTTTTAATCAATCCTGCTCTCCAGAACGCTCGGAGTGAGGTAAAATTCCGTCAGGGATAAGGGAACGTCTGTGACGAAACCGTTTATGTACGCAATGTCATCCCTGGAGAAGTGATATTAATTGTAAGAAGTCCCGGACGAGTTTCGCGTTGTTCGGGTTTGGAAGGCAGAATGTCATGACTACGTTGCCATTGGACGTTAGGTAGTTCAACTGTGGCTCCACTGGTTTCTGTCCTTTTCTAAATCGTCATTAGGTGGATGAGGGGCACTCCTAATGACCATTGCGAGATCAATCAGTGAGCCCAGATTTCTTGATAACGACCTTGTGCTTCCGGTTTTCCTCCCAACACTAGCTTAAGAAAATACTATTCGCGCATGCCAGGGTTCATCAGTATGCTCGGAACTAAGTTTAATCTCTAATCCCGTGATGGAATCCGGGTACATTTCCCAGTATCCATTTTGGTAGGGAAATCCCTCCAGATCTCGCGATTATGCTTGTCGTGGAGCTTTAAACAAATGACGGTTTGTTCTGGAATTTCATTAACAGATGTGGGGTCTTCCCGTACAACGGAACTCAGTTCCCTATGAGCAACAATAATTAATTCCTTGGGGTATTTTGCTGACTACGCCGTCTTTAAAGGAGGACACTAAGAATGGAGTTCATGGGAACGACGGAACAGTGAACCTTAGAATTTTACCTCATCTCTGTGTGATGCAAGTAGGTTATGGGTGGCGATGAAACCGGGTATTTTCGGAATAACCGTGGCGGCAATCTTTGGCTTAGCTCGGGAAGCAGCGAACGCCTATGGTAATATGTCAGTCTCATTTGCATTATAAATTTTACTCACTGAAGCCGGTGGACCAGTGGTTTTTGCGCGAATTGCAGGAGGTATGGTGCTAGCCTCGTAACTGGCAGTCCGTCTAACAGTCATAGCGGAAGTGGGCAGGGTGGGTGTGGCCTTATTCTATTGCAGTTAACATTTTCTACACCTCGCCCGGGTGTTTCAAAGTATGAATTATGGTACCAAGTATCGCTCAGACAGCACCACACACCGTGGTCCCTCCCACGGACGAACCTTATACGATTCACAGTTAGGTCGATTTCACCACCACTGGTGAATCAATTCAGGTTTTTGGTGCGACTAGGTGAATACGAATAAGTTAATTGGTATTTCACGATATCTCTAAGACAAGCGAACGATTAAATTTTAATCAATCGGCGGAGACAAATTTGAATTCAGCACTTAAGGCTGTTACGTATACAACTTTTTGTCGACCCCCGAGACGGTTTTTATCACCATCATCACTACCGGCTTCGAGCCGTACTTTTGGGCACAGTGGCTCGGATTGCCGTTGGTCTCGACAACGACCTACGAGGCTGAAAGGCAATAACCAAGTGTAACGATATAGCGAAGAAAAAGGAAGAGAGTGGACAAACAAAACGGGTAAGTGCCACGAAACTGAGGAAGCAACAAGACTGCGCACACGTGCTTGCCATTGACTACGACACAAGGCGATATCAGTGGGTGTATCCAACCAGCGGCGTAGGAGCCACGAACTCCAAAACCAGATAGGTGGCACCTATCAACCTTTCCCATCGTACCGGCCAAGGTTTTCGTAGCCCGTGATCACGTTATCGCCTGGCCGCCTTTCGGTTTCTTTCAACGATCAACAGCCACACTGAACAGTGCGCTGTGCGGCGGGCCCTCCGCCGGCATACGGAATACATGACCTGACAAGTGAAGATATTCACTAACTCAGTTATCGGCCGCGAACTTGCACATTCCACAAACACGCGCCGACGAACTGCCGCGTTGTTCACAAAGTCAACCCGTCTGATACGCTAACTGGCGGAGACAACGGTTATCAAATACTAAGTGTCTGTATACATCTTCCGCACGAATGGGCCAGGTCTCTGGCCCATAGAGCAAAACTGAACGCACACACGCACTGTAAACTCTGTCTTTAATCGATAGACAAACGCCCTTACAACGTTACCAGTGACGAAGGTTGGCGAACACACGACGTACTTTCACTATCCTTATGAACGCCCCGTCAGAAATACTACGGGATGACGAGATGATACTATCCAGGTGGGTTAAACGATCGATAGTCTCCAGCGGCCTGCCATCAGTAGAACAGGCACGACCAGTGCCAAACCATTCTTTAGTGTGTAACGTTCCTACTTTACAGACCATCTATATTTAGCCAATTCAACATTGTCTTCATGCTCTCTGAAGGTGATTCAAGTAAAGCAATATAGTCTTCATGCCGTACATCAATCAGCTTATACTGCCTGGCAGAAGCTCCGTTCCAAGATACGTGGAGCCTCCGAGTGCTCCTCCAACCGTGTCGTTCATCATAGAACTGAAAAGAATGGCGGAGACCGGATACTCTTATCGAACGCCACTTGACGTGAAAAACGCACGAAGTAGTTGCCCGTAGATGCACAGTCCTCACTCAGAGCGGACATACAACGGCTTTAGCACATTCCTTTATTTCACTGGTACTCCTCGGCGACGAAGACAGCCACACCGCATGTGTAGAGCAAACGAGTAAGTGGCGTCCACGAAGCTTAAAGGTACTAAAACCGCTGGCTGAATACCGGTGTGCCAATGCTCCAGTATGTGTGACAAGGTGCTAGTGTGTTCAATACACCAGCGAACACATCGGTAGCCTGCCTGTTCTTTTTTGGGTCCTTTGTGTTTCATAAGTGTTCGTATCACGAGACCCGTGGGCCTTTTGAATACGATATAATCACAGCTACTGCATCTGTGATTATCACGTTATTTTACGGAACCTGTGCTAAAGACGGAACCCAATGTTGATAAGCCCTAAGCATGAGACATCTTTTCAGTCAATCACACGGGACGAAGATCTGTGGTCATTTCGCATACTTGTCTTTCACCATTATATCTGAAGACTTGGAGAGAGAGGCGGCATGGATCGTTATATTCGTTAAGTTTCAATTACTTAAGTTCCAGAGCCATTTCGGTTTCCGACGGAGGATAGTCGAGAACGCTGAAGCCAACGATACGACCTTCGTTATACACAGCTTAGTGAGCCGGCCTATTGGCTCACTGGCCATGCGATGACGTTTTCAGTGCCACGAAAGCATTCTGTGCTCCGCTGAGCAAGATTGGTAGGTGCCAAATATCAAGTTAGGGAGTGTGCGACTATCTACACCGCTTTCGGACATGACAGTGGGCTGCAGTCAATAGCCTTCGTGCACGTGAAAGTTTGTTGTCTTCGCGAATTTCCATCCTTTTTGCATACTTTATCTTCATGCTTTTCTACCTATTCTTACTGTGCCACTTCACGTACCCCTATCAAACTCATCGCCAAGCTGAGCCATCTTGCATGACCTAAGACACATTCATATACACGACAACTGTTGGACTACCGCAATTGTTTGGGGTGCATGAACGTACCTTTTTTCATGTCCTGAGTTTAGATGTTTTCTGAAAAGCCGGCGACGTTCGAAACACATTGTAGGCAATAGCGGTTAGTTTATTGCAACATGTGATTCCGTATTTGTTCGTACTTACCTCAGATTGGTCAATCGCTAACATTACTTCATTGACTGACTAGTGTTTAAGTGTCGTACAAGGATGAATCCTAGTTTGAAGAATATATAGGATAGGGGGATGAGATGTAATTTCTAAAACCCTTATGCCCACTTCCGAATAATAAATATCAGACGGAACAGGAGTTGCTGAGACAAACTTCACCAGCAAATGGATACTCGGATAAATTCATCAAGGCATGCAGTACGGTGAGGAAGAGCACTGAACCCATACTCACAGCTCAAAAGAAGGATGTTTTTTATTCTTACTATTCAAAGGTGACCATCCAGCCAACGACATAAAGCACAAATTAAAGTCTGCTCTGACTCGAACGTATGCGGCTGCGCAGTTGCGCTTATTTCAGACCACTAGAGGACCAGTTCTCCGCAATCGCGAAAGTAGTTTGTCAAACTCTTCTGTCTTCCATGTTGTGTACCAGTTCATTTGCAGTTGTAGTGACGTTTACATAGGCAGAACAGATCGACGGCAATCACAGTGAGTCACCGAAGTATTTGAAACAACTGGTGACGCACCAGCCTCTACTTGGTGCACTGAGGGCTTAGAATCCAGCATCATCGGTCGCTAAACACATCAGAGCAACAGGTCACCAAGTTGATCCAATAAACTCATTCAAGATACTGTCGCGTAATAGAAACCCAAAGTTATTGGCTTTCTGCGAAGCGATGCTCATTCGAACTTAGCAGCCGACGTTATGTGCACAAAAGTGGTTGGGACAGCCTATCGGGTTGCCATAGTCGTGATTACATAAGACTTGATGTGGTTGTAGGCATGTCTAGCCCCTGTTTGTCCTTACCTGTATGATTTATATAACTGATACGTTTTACGTTTGCGACTGGTGAGAATAAACGAAATGTTCACATATCGCAATGTCTTCTTTCTGCTCTGATGAAAGAATATGAAGGTGCCGCACCTTGCAAAATGTTAGGCGACTTATACGTGGGAGTAAGTCGACTCTGACGTTTGGATGAATCACTTACTTTTACCTGTTGCTTATACTGCACCAGGGCTGTTGTAATGTGGATTTGGTTGTTTTTCAAGATATGACTGTTCGGTATCGCTACAGTGAAGCGGTGCATCGGTAAGTGAGGGACAAGCGTACTCTGGGGATATGTAGTGGGACCATAGCATTACTAGAATATCATAAATTGGAATTAATTCTTGACACCGGGGGGGGAGGCGCATTACCGTGTAGTTTATTTAAAATTATCAGTCACCGAGTGGTAACTACCATATTTGTATGCCACTAAGTCCTTTTAATGTTACAGTCCAAACCGAGGTGAATAAAGTCGATTTACCTCACCAGCCGATTGCTTTGCTATATGATGTTCATTGAGACTGGGTTCTCTAGAGCTGTTGTTTCTTAGTGGTATGCGTGAACCTTCTAGTCCACTGACGTGACTAGTCTGTTCTTGTAAGTGTATAATCCTTTATTTGTTGTTCAAGTTCATGGCTGAAGGATAGAGGTGGTCGATTGTGACCACTGTTTTGTTCAGATCACGAAATGACTTCCACTTTTTGGTATGTGGTGTGTAGCCGATATTCCGCCGCAAAGGCTGTGATTTAATACCTTATCCGCGCTAAAGGATAGGTACGTTAGCGTTGACTGCTTCATCATACGCGATACTGACTGGGCCTCCAGTTGTTACTAAATCGATCTCTCATTAGACTTTGTTGCGTGTTCTTTCGTCGAATTTCACTTACTACGCTGTAATCTCAGGATGACTGCATGCCGTCATGCCTTCAAACGGGTCAATTGCAAATTACTCTCTAGATTCGTAGCGTTTTATTGAGGGACCTTATCGAAATTCCGTCCGATTGTTTTTTTTGGTTGGCCCCCGTGATTTGACTATTCGTTCATTGGGTAATAATGTGGAGCACTTGTATATCTAAAGTGGTACCGAACAACCTAAATGATCTTTAAAATAGTTTAAAGGGCATGCGTCTGTGGAATCATTGCTCTCTGCAATCTGTGGGATAGTTAGGAGACTTATCGTCGAATTTCTGTTTGCCATTGTGTTACGCACTCTTGATACCATCACAGGAAGACCGGAACTTGATTGTTTGTGCACTTCGACCTACTTGGCTAAATTGAATGTTGTAATAGTCCCGAGTCAAAATACCTTCTAGTCAGGCTCAAGGCCGTCATGATGATGGTGATAAAGCAGCGACTCATGTCGGGTGGATCATTGGACTGTGGGTTTGATGAATTGTAGTCTAATAATTCTGTAAGCTCGGATTTGGAACAGGACTGATCTGCTGGTCCAGGAAAATGACACTTGTTTTACCTCACTCACAGCCTTGTAATTCAGGCTTGATTGTGGGTTGTAGTTGTTTTATCATCCGAGTCTGAGTGTCATGGTCATGTCTCACCTCACACGCTGTAGACTTTTGCAACACCAGTCTCTTCGTGCATGACGAACGGGCTTGCCGCAACCGGCACGTCCAGCAGTTTGAGTGAGTAATGTGCTGCTTCTGATACCTCCGTTTTATTTCCAGTCCCACCTTATTTTTAATAACGCTGCAGACAGTTCGGCTTGACGGTTGTGCTCAGACTAGTATGGTCTAGTAGAGGACGGGAACATTTCTACTTCTAGAGCCGTGCCAGAAAACTGACCAATGGACGACGACGTATATTGCAAGTAGATCGGGAAAACGAGCTGTAGGCGAAGTGCGACGAATAGCAGAGCACGACATACCAGCGAGCAAACGACCGGAAACTCTTGTGATGACATTAGATGGCCTAACAAAAATATAAGACGCGGACATGCAATCGAACAATGTCAGTAGTACCGACGGTCAAAATAAATTCCAAAACAGTTGGAATACGTGGCAAACCACGGGTGTCTCTACAGGGGTCTTCCTTAGAAGACTTCAAGCTTGAGAACCGTCAACAGAGACCTGAAAAGACGGAACTGGAGAGTTGAAAACACTGAAATTACCATGTGGTGGGTGGGGGAAGATGCATTCAAGAACAGCTACGTATGCCACGGTGACAAAGGTTGGTAACGTTGAAGAGGAGTCAGTCTGTTCACGATATCCGGAATCGTTCGTACGTCCCTAGGGTGGTACTGTTGGAGCGGGCTACCCAACCCACCAAAACTCCAGGAGAAAACGATGGGAGGTAGGCTTTCCTCATTGCCTCAACGACAAACGGGAATATGTTCTCTCCCTACAGTGGTCCGCTCACAATCTGCAACGTAGACGAAAAATAACTACCTGATGAGAAAAAATTACCTACAGGCTCACCATGTAACCTTCCAGGGCCAGCCGAACCGCACGCGTTACTTTACGAACTATTCCGTTTTTCTTTTGTTTTGGTATTTTGCTTTTTTGTCTTTCTAAAATAAGAGCGTTACTGAAAAAAAATTCACGTATAGTAAACGTCTGCAAAGCGTGTGGGGAAGTGAACGCGACGTCCCGATTGCTTGTGGCGTGGGGTGGTTATTGTGGAGATATCTGGAGAAGGAGAGGGTGTAGGGATGGGAGCTGCCACGGATGATTGTGGAGGAACTCGGGCAATATCGTCGTCTACATAGGTGACTTTGCGACGGTCGATATAAACGGTATCATGACGACCGTGACGATTGGTGATGAAGTGCGTTGGCGTTCAGCGAGGCACCCTGAAGAGGCCCTAGTAGGATGGTTGAAGCGGTTTCCGTACATCGTCGCAACGGACGAGTACATGTGCCTGCGTCTTTCTGCCGCACAGTGTTCGATACACAACACATTTTATCTCACCCTGGCATACGCGTTTCACTCTAACTCGTCACTGAAAGTTCCGTATGGCCCATAATAGACCACTGTGTCCAAAACTGGACCTGTTCTTGTCTCTAGTGCGAATGTTCCAAAGTTCATCGTCATACGATGAGGACTTCCCCTTCGCCAGGCTCACATTGTCATCACCTGCACGTCAATCTTGTGGCTTTCTTACCGTCAGTAAATGGCTGTATTTATCTGTTGAAGTATGTTAACTATTTCACAAGATGGCGCGCACCCATACCGCTACCTAACTACTCACCAGAAAAAGTAGTCAACGCTTTCCTGGAACGTTGGGTGGCACAATTTGGTTGTCCAACAGTGGTGACCGCAGATCTTGGATCACGTTTTGGAAGACATTTTACAGCCTTCTTAAGTATGTTAGGATGCAAGCACGTTCTCACCATGGCTTACCATCCGGCAGCAAATGGGATGGTTGGGTGTTTTCATCGTCATTTAAAAGCCGCTCTTAGAGCGCCTGTTAATTCTTTGTGGAGAGAGACACTTTCGTTAGTTCTTTCAGGCCTACGGTTAAGGTAGATTCAGACGCTACTGCAGCCAGACTAGTTTTTGGTTGTACACTTAAGTTACCAGGTGAACTCGTCTCATCTACATCTTCAACACCGTACGATTATGGTAACCATGCAACTCGTTTGCCGCACCATATACGAAAGGTACGCTCTGCACAGCCTCGAAAACAATCATCGCCTGTGCACGTACACAATAAGTTGCCCTCTTGTACTCCTGTTTTTGTATGCACGGGTTGCCTGCATCAACCAATGCAACTCCCATACTTTAGTGCGTACGTACACTACATTCAGGCTTCCGGGTATACGCAACCAATGCCAGGCGCGAAGTGAGAATACAAATAATTGGCAGAGACCGAACGTATACTGTATGATAATTACAGTCGGTCACAATCAGTGCTAAACGACACCGATACATGAAAGCATCTAGGGTGGTTGAGGATCCGAGAGTCGAGCGCGCAAGCGAGCCGGGACTGTGTGTGTGGTGTCATTGACACACAGGCTGACAAAAATACAAACAAAAAAAACGCAATCGTACGCAGCAAGCAAGCGGCAGGCAAAGATCCTTACGAACTTGTGTACAATGCGAACTAGGATTTTGAGAAGAATTTCACACATCACACGGGATTTATCTCCAGATTGTTACAATACACTGGTTTCTCTCGTCTCCTCGCATAAGACACGAAAACTTCTGCCCCTAGCCGCAACGATAAACGCGAGGTAGTTTCTGTCGACAGGCTGAAACCAGCATTTATGGAAGAATCAATAGTCATACTCCGTCTATCGACAAGTGACGTTGTTCGCTTGGAACTTCCGTTGACAATGACAAACGTTCCGTCTGTGGAACCCCCTGCAGTTGTCAGCATTCCTACTATCCCGACCATTGACCCTTCTCTCTCCAGGCATAGTTATCCCGATAGGGAGCTTCGTAAGCCCGTAAGTTACGTGAAATATGTTAACATCTTTTATTTTTTTAAATTACGTTTCTCAACATACAGGCCCACTCGTACTAGTGTAGTGAGGAAATACGGTCGCACCATACTACTCACATCACTATTCAGTAGNAGTGTTTCCGTTTCTAGACGTGCTCAGACGCTTAAGTAGTGTGTTGGTTTATCCTATAAAGTAACCTTTGTGTTGTCCGCCTTCTGGATTCACAACACTAGTTGTTTCTGTCTATCCGGTAACCCATGTTCTTCTGAGCTATCGCATGTCTGAACTCAGCGATATCCGAAAAAAGCTTTTTGTTATCTGTCTACGTGCCCATTTTTTGAGTCACTGAGTATTTTGACACGTAAAAAAGGACAAACGTTTGTTTCTACCCTGAGTTGTGCTTCTGTAGTTGGTTGATGCATTTCCAGGGCCGCAACCCAAACGGCGTTTTTCGGAAATCAAGTTTGTTCACATGCCTATTCTTTTCATTCTCGAGTTCATCACTTTCAGTCAGGATCACAAGAGGAAGAGAAGTGCAAAAAGCAACGGCACTAAAATTGGCGTTGTCGGCGAAGCCGTTGGCTGTTAAATTGTTATTAGTCAACCGGACACGTTAGCACTGTGAGTTTTTCCTTCTCACCTGTTGTGCGGGTACTTCATTGTGGTTTTTCTCATTTCCAAACGATCCGAACATGGTGCATGGAGATACAACTCCTGGCTTCCTATCGTGCAGCATTGGACAAACCTATTGTCTTTTTTCTCAAGAGTTTTTAGGGATGGGCAGCCCGCTGCGAACTTTCATATTCTCTACATGTATCACCGGTAACTATGGTCAGCAAAAAGAACATGATATGTTTTTCCCACTACTTTATGGAATAACGAAGTCCTGCTATTTTTACTAGTCTGCGGAAGAGCTAATATTTTGCTAATCGCATTCTATTATATATTTTCGGTGATTTCGGTTTTATTCCTACCTTTGTCTTAGTCAGGCTGTTAATTTGTAATGTCCATCCCGGGACTGTAAATACAACTCGTTCCGTGCTTCGCTAACTTGACGTGTTTCCCTGTACGATCTATCTCCCATTGTCGATATCAACACGCAGAGGTGAACGCGCTGAATCTTTGTTTTCATTGTCGTTCGGTTTTTCGGTATTGAGTACTGACTGGGTAGTATTCTGTTGGACTATTCCAACCAAGCACAACCCATCAGAATCAAACAGCGAGATAGCTCAATTGCGACGTGAACTGGCAGATCTTCGTGCTAGCATTCAGCCTACCAGGTCACCATCCAAAATTCTTTTGATGCGTACCGGATCGCCGTCCAAACCAGGGACAACAGTCCTGGCTGGTACCGTGAGAAGTACAGTGAAAATCCTAAACTATGCCAGTCACCATGTAGCCGTCGGAGAAACAAACGTCTGAATTAGCAGCCGGGCGCCTTACAGTGATGACAGCTACAGACCAATCAAAAAATAATCGACCCTTCTTCTGAAAGATTCGACCTTCAGAATGAACATTCTAGTCTATATGGAGCATAGGCTAGTGTCACCCCGCATTCGATAACGGATCCACGATTAGAATCCGGCTGATAGTACGCCCATTAGAACTTCCGATCGTCGACTGTTGAGCCTAGACCTTGGTCTTCGATATGTTTTCCGCTGGGTTTCCCTCATGGCTGATATGCATTTCCCTATCATTGGTATCGATTTCCTCCGATATTTCGATTTGCTAGTCGACGCACGCCAGTCGCATTCAGTTGATGCCTCGGCGGAACTCGACGTTTGGGTTAAGCCGTCACACACGGCTGCAATCACTCCAATACTAGCCGACCCCGTAGTTTGCGAATCATATGGGAAGCTCTTATCCGAACTACCGACCATGACAACCAATCTCGCACATCATTTTCACACGAGGGTCGCTTGTTCGGAGTCGTTCACGTAGTTTAACTCCCGATAAGCTGAAAACTGTTCGAGCCGAGTTTGTGTATATGCCTCAGCTCGCTATTATCTGTCCATCCAACAACCTATGCCCGTCGCCGTTGCAGCTGGCGCCCAAAAAGATGGATAACGACTGGCGCCCATGTGGCGACTACTGGGCATTGAACAACGCAACTACTCCTGATAGGTATCCAATTCCTCACATTCAGGACTTTACGGCAAACCTATCGGGAAAGCAAATATTCACCAAGTGCGTGCTTATAGCCGGACTCTTGTAGCCTCCCAAGACATCTCGAAGACAAGCGTTATAACACCATTCGGGCTTTTCACATTTTTATGCATGCCGTTTGGTCTTAACAACGCTGGTCAGAATTTCCAACTTTTTATTCACGGTATGTTTCGTGCACTGGACAGTGTACGCGTATCTGAATATCTTGGTCTCTAGCTCATCACAAGAAGAACATTGCGCGCACTTGCGTTCAGTGTTCGCTCGTTGGTCGCGCCCTGGGGTGACAATACGCTTAGCTATTTGTTCGTTTCTTCTTCTTAGGTCACAGTGTATATACGGACGAGATCAAGACTCTCTCCAACGAAGTACCGATAACTGGACTGTCCGGGGTCCACATCTTTCAAACAACTTCGCCGTTTCGATTGCTTGGTAAATTTGTACCACCGTTTCATTCTTAATTGTACCCATCCAATGCAACCGCTCACCGAGGTAATGTGCGCTCATTTTCATCTTCAGTTGCCACACGGAATATCTTTATTAAATTGAAAACAGTTATTGGCAACATAGATTCACTGTCACATTGTCATCCATCCGCTCCTATAGCACTAACTATGGGTGTATTAGACGTGGCTGTAGGAGCGGTCCTGAAGCGACAACCTGTTGACTGGTGCCCACCAGCCTCTTCCTCTAAGCGTTTGCAACCAGCCGAGTCGTTGTATAGTGCGTTCGGGAAGGAACATTTAACGGTATTTCTCGGTATCTATCATTTTTGACGTCTTTGAGGGCAGAAGTTTTATCGTCTTCACATACCGTAAGCAGCTAACGTAAGCCCTAAGCTTCACAACCGACAGGCACTCTCCCAAAAAGACCCGATACCTTGATCATGTCGCTCAGTTCACGACCGACATTCATCACATTTCAGGTATCTCGAACCCAGTCATCGATACTCTCTCGTGCGTTTATTCTACAACGAGCAAGGCAGACAGCCCAGTCGATCTGCCGGTGATCGCGACGGCAAAGATTAACGGTCCGGAAATAGAACAACTTCGTAGGTCAAGTTTCCTTAAGCTAGGACGCGTCCTCATAAATTTATCCGAAGGGATGATTGTGACAATTCACAAGGCATCCCACGCCCGACTGTTCCGTTAGCTTTCCACCGTCGGTTTTTTGATACGCTACACATCATATCGCACCAAGGCACACGCTCAACAGTCAAGATCATAACCGATCGTTTTGTCTGCCGCAATGTCAATCGCGAAATCCGCACATGGGCGAGATCGTGCTTGCACTGATAACGGTCTGAAACTCATCGCCACCTGTATACCACGTTCAGAAGTTTTGCAACACCTGACTAACGTTTCCATCGTGTGCGTGTTGGTCTGACCGGACCCTTGCCACCCTCTAATGGGTGCATGCATATTTCAGCATGCGTAGACAGGTTTACACATTGACCAGAAGCCATACCAAATCTCGATTGCCCGTCAGAAACAGTCGCGCGAGCATTTGGGAAACACTTGGCTACCATGTCTGGTCGTCTCGTTGTAATGACCACCGACCGCGGGTAACATCTTGACTTGACCTACGCGCCGCTTTTCAACGCGCTAGGATGTAGTCAAATTCGCATCACAGCTTACCAGCCCGCGGCTAACAGGTTAGCTGAACGTTTCCACCAGCAGTGAACAAAGAAGTTCACTACAAACCCCCTCCCTAAAGTACAACCCAAGGGTTGATTTCGGCAATGTAGCAGTGTTTCCGTTTATCTATGGCTGTTCGTTACGTTTTCCCTAAGAGATGATTGCACTACTTGCAACGGACCCATCAACTTCGCGGATCACGATGAGCGGTTGGTCCAGCACATGAGACGAATCCGGCCGGACCCACTGAGAGAACAGACGACGTCAGTAAACGTCAGTCCTCGCCTGCCAACTTGTTCCCACTTTTTGATTCATCCGACGACTTTTGCAGGCGCTGTATACTAGTCCGTTCCGCGTGCTCACATGCTATTATAAAGCTTTCGTATTGGAGTGCAATGGTAAATGCGAAGTTTTCTCCATGGGCAGACTGAAGCCGGTGTTTATCGAGGTGCCTGATTTGGGAACTGATTCGCACCATCAGCATCCTTTCTGACTAATACTTTATCTGACATTCGTACAGGTTCGGCTACATGTTTGACCCCGCCCCCCCCCTCGACGGTGTCAAGCCCCCTGAACAAATCGAGAGTTGCGGAGGCCAGCGCGACCCGCAAACTACGTAGACTTCTGTTGCATCTAATTTTTTCGCTACACTTTATCTAACAACTTTTAGATGTCTACCCTCTGTGGACTCTGTAAACAAGCGCATATCCGGTGAGGTCGTTGTTTTCCATTGATGGGCACCGCATACTTTAGATGCTACGAATTAACCGTTCATCATCTACGTGAAATTTGAGGTCGTACATCACGAAGAGTCAAAATTCTGCGAGGACATCCTACGATAGACACTACTAAGACTACGATTCTACTAGTTCGACTATAACTTGTCTGTTTTCAATCCTCTTGTTTACCGATGTTTATTGACCCTCAAAACTATCCACCTCCAGTCAATCCCAATCGTTTCTCCTCTCCCCTTCCACCGATTGTAGATGCGAGCTATGTGGTAGGAGTAAACTGGACCATCCATGTTCGTGTCAGTGGTTTCGGCTAGCTGAAACACAGCTGTTTGGTTGTCTCCTAGGGGGCACCTCTGTAACGATCTTATTTGTTTATTGCTGACTATGCTGGGGTTCTGATCGTCATTTACACTCCTTCTGTTGCGCACTTTCGTATGTGTTTGTTTGAACGAGTAAGGTACCGAAAGGTACCCCGCGCTCTCGAACTTATCACACACGTCGTGCGCCTGCCGATCGTTCCGCTGTACTATCGTTTCGTCTTGTTACTCGCTCGCTATCTCGTCAATTTCACGTGTCGACAATATACTCCTTGTTTATTCATTGCTTTATTCTCAACTGGTCGTCTTCGGTTCGTGAGATCCTGCACTCGTCCTCCCGGTGCTGACATTATTCAGGCGTTAAGTTCCCCATTCTGATGTTTTTCTTATTCCTTTGGTTCAACTGCCCCTTCAAATAATTTTCTGTCTGATAATTGTTCTGTCATTCAAAGTCATCTGCGTAAGAGTGAGGCTTACTGTCTGCGGTCTCCGATAAATATAGCAATGTGTTTAAACTGACAGTTTCACATGCGTGAAACCCGGTGTTGGCAATTCTCTCCGTCTGAATACACATCATCTGTTCAAACTGCTTACTCTCGATATCTCAGGTATTGTTGAAGCTGTGTCGGAATGCAGCTTGCACTGACTTCCCAAGCATTGTGATTTTTCGTTTCAAAAATGTAAAACATCCTTCCCCAGTTACGAATTTGAACAGTGAAATCAGAAGACCGGTTTTGCAAGATGGTAATACCANAATGAAGGAACACGTGCCCAAGTATATCGAGGACTTGATGTGTGGTGTGACCCGACGCGACCCTACCAAACAACGCAAGCCGGCTTCTTCGATCGCCAGACACCTGCTAGAGACCGGTCATGTGGTCGACCCGACAAACGCTTTCCGCGTGTTGATGCGTCATCACAAGCCTGTCATTCTTAAATCACTCGAAGCGCTGCTAGTCACGCGTAGCAAGCCGGTCCTCTGTGTGCAAAAGCTATTGACCTTGAACCTCCGTCTGCCATGGTTTTGACCAATGACAGACCAGTGTATACATTGACTTGATGCATGAACTTAAATCGCCTGAACATTTTTTATTTTCACCGCTGTTATGTGTTAGCAACTGACGAGAACATACGAAATGGTATTACCATCTTGCAAAACCGGTCTTCTGATTTCACTGTTCAAATTGTGATTTTTGTTCTATTGTATGATGTATGATGTTCTCCTCGACCATTTGAGGCAAATCTTATTAGTAACCAGTTTGAGTTTTCAGCTTGGTTGTCTGTTTCCAAAAGAGAAACGCCCAGATTCTGTGTTTGGTGCATGAGAGCAACTCACTGACAATGAGGAGAGGTTACTGCAGGTGTGCTCATTCCACTGTCTCTATACTCCGAGTGCCCAGTTTCAACACAAGGTGAAACCTTGCTTCACCCGACGCTGGCTTTGTGCAATTTAGTCTTGTACTCAATTTGATCACGTGGTTGTCAGTTGTTGGCGATGCCACTCTGTTTACGACTGTCATGTGTCTTGTGGTAACCACTTGAACTTGGATCGTGCTGTTGGCTGTGCCTGTTCCAATACGTCATTTGCTCAGTATGCATACCCTCGTAAGTGTAAGTGACGTGTTAACGATGAGGCTGTAAGAGATGCTCACTAGGTGACACTACCAAACAGGCTACTCAAAACGTGTCAGATGAGAAAGCCTAATAACCACTGGGAGAAAATCACAGCGGTTATGAGGGCTTACTTTGAGGTGGCGTTTTCCGACAGAAGTGAAGTTCTGTTAGATCGATTAATCTTTTGAACGATCTTCGCTTGGCCCTCTTTGGCTCTAAGTTCATCGACGACCAACGCGAAATCTGGCTCAAGCTGACTGAAAGCTTGCACCAAACGTGTAGCATCACTTGATCGAAGACTCAAATGAGACGGAATGAGTCCTTCTGTATGGGAATAGCTTAATGTCGTTCTCACATTCGTAGTTGCGTTAGTCATCAGCCTACCATTAATTCGACCAGGTATGAAAAAGATGGTTCTTTTATCAATAATCAGCTGCGAAGAGTTCGCAGGCAGGCCGTGCACTTCGAGAGACAACTGTTCTTACTTGAACCACATTCAATTGACGTCGATACCCGGATGAACATTTATTGTATTCTAGACCGTCCTCAGCCAAAGGCAAAAGTGGCTGTGGAGTAGTACGATCTGAAAGCAGCCTTTCTCCCATCTTCTTTTGACATATAGTAGCAAGACGTTGGTATCAGAACTGGGTACACTTGTGTATGGTTTTGGAAACAGTGGGAATGGATTGTGATTTCCGCTCATCTACAGTTGCTTTTCATTATTTACAAAAACGGCAACTGCGTTCCACGTGACTACCACAGAGACACTAGTGTGAATCTATGAGTGTGCTTGGTCTTTACATGATAAGTGGTTAGAACGCCTTATCCAAAGATCAGTCCAACAGTCATGTCGACAAGCATTAAGTATAGGGATCGAGAGAGGGTTTAAAAACAAGCCGTATACATCCACCAATATTTAGAAGTGCGAGTATTTTGATAAGCCTAGTTTGACACCAACTACACTATCCACGGAGAGAAAAGTAGGGAGCGCGAAGTGGGCTGACTCGCTCAGCGGTACTCAAAAACGCGCCAAGCGAAAAGTACATGGGATCTTTGAGTACTTTAACAAATACTTTAAAGTTACGGTTGCAACGACCTTGAGGATTATAACAAAAGATGCGTCGTTTAGGAAGAGCAACTATCCACTGCATACGACATGGCACGGAGATCATATCAACTCTCCTTTAGCGTGCGTTCACGGGAACATGGATTCAGAACAAACAAGTAAAAGTCCACGATGATGGCGGGGATCTTTGGAGGTGCCACACAGCTGATGGTCACCACTACGTCAGTCTTATTTTTTATCACCTCCAGGTTACTCACCTTTTAGTGTTGTGTGCTCACTAACACAGGGAAAGCCAGGTTCGTAAAGCCCAAGCAAGATTTTGAATTGTTCGTGGGTACATTCGTTACAATTTTACTCTGCGATAAGCATTGGAGTATCAACAGTCTTACTTGGCTGGTAACAGTCACTCGTCTTTTTTCACGAAAGGCTCCAGAGAAATCTGTGGATCTGTAAACGGGCTGAGAGTTTATGGTTTGTCAGTTAACCACTTCGAGTATTGTTTGTTGGGAAAGTCCGATCCCCTCTCTGTTCCCTTTTTTCATGGGCGAAATTCTAGTGTACGCTCCTGATAATCCCAATGATCTTGGTGTGGAGCCTCTTCCCGATACTGAACTGGTCGACATGGACTATCTGGATGAAACTGTTGTGTGCAGCTCTTCGGTAGAAGACAAACAGACCATAATGAACAAAGTATTTAACCGGTCTTTTATGTACGGGCTGCACTTTGCACCTTTAGCTTATAAACTGTCGCTTTAAAACCGGGTCACTCTCACCCCCCCTTCTCTACTGAAGTTTTGGTCCGTTTTTTCATTTTTGGGCCACATCAACGTGCTGGCTTATAAAATTACTGATGATATGTTTGCACCAACATCATCATTACCAAAGACAGCACTAAACCAGTGGTTTGTGCTCATACTTAACTATCATACAATTATAAAGTACAAGCACTAACCAAAATGGAATAAAAGAATAAGGAAGGGAATTAACTACTAAAGAACCATGACTACACTCAAACATGTAACATCATGATGTATGCCTCTTGCAAACAAACAACAAAACTATGATTGTGAGTAAATCGTCACCAGCAAGACAGCCTCCTCATGACTTTCAGTGTCCCGCATAATGAAGTGCACCTACTTCACAGATAGCTCGAACGAACAACGGCAGCATCCACACCACTAGGCTCCATCAGCCATCATTTCCCTTAGCATCTTCATCCACCGAATTTATTAGTCTCATCAGCCACAACCCGGAAAACTAGCTGGACATCCAGTGACCAAACCCACGATGAATGGGTGCATTTTTTTACGCCAGGTCACCACCTGCATATCTCACATTTTACACCAATCAGCTGCAACATCGACAAGGACTCCTTGATGTGGGAGATGACTAGCTGACATTCCAACTACATGGCCTAACCATCTAAGGATTTGTAGACTTGAACGTTAAGTTGAGCAGCTTACTTGGCGAACGCTACTGACAACCCGGTTCCTAACCTTTTTGTTTGTTACTCATTCGTGCCACTCGATGCGAGTGATCGAATGCAGACATTGCTGGTGATTTACCTGAAGGCAATTAAATTGCTCTACCCTGGGGAGCCACGTTCCGAGGCTGTACTGTTATACAGCTCTCACCGTCACCTTATGTACTTGACCCCTAATTCTTAGAGAGATGCCTCAACGAAAATTTCCAAGAGTGGCGAACATGGCCCTAGTCCTGAAGACATCAGCCTCCGTTCTATTTGGTATACTTCCATCGCTGCTGATGTAACTTCCTAATTACACAAACAAGTCACGAACCTCCACAACTCCAATACCTAAGGTTAAGTATACGCAATCTAAGTGGTGTTTGAAAAGCACTTTGTATTTTAAAGCAGCAAAGCACATTCGGAAGCGTTTTGCATGGTGCGAAATGGCATCTGTCACTGTCCATGATGCTTTAAAATAGCCGAGAAGTATCACTTTGTTATCATCATGATCAATATCAGTTTTCCTTCTTCCAGGTAGGAGGTCCACAGTAGCGTCTCGAGAGTGCTACCTCGTTTACAGCAAAATTAAACAAACAAGGCGAAAGTAAACAGCCTCGACTTACACCGCTCTTGTGATGAAACTATCAGACAAGTAACCGTAAACCCAAACCTGAGCTGAAGTATAGAAGTAATGCGTTGATAACACGTTCGCCTACTTATTCCTGCGTTTAAACAACTTTAAAAGTGTAGATTGGAGCAACGAATTGAGCACATCTTCATAGTTGAGAAGAACAGTAAGTGTTAACCGGTGGTTCTTATGATGCTATTTTGAAATTTGACGAATGGCGAAAGTTTGATCTGCATGCCTTCTTTCAAGACGAAACTGTACATGTTAGTTCCTCAGGTCTGCTACCCGCACAGACGTGAGTGGACGAAATCTAGTGAGTGCCAAGCTGCCATAATGACTGGGGTCAAGCTAACCCCTCTACAGTTTCTGGAAGAGCCTCTGACTCCCTTCTTAATTATGGTAACTACTGTTGAGTGACCCAAGCAGAGGAATGGTCTCCGTCGTCCGTACAAGTTGAAATAACTGGGTCAAGACCCCCACTGATGCCTACCCACCGTCTTTTTGAGGTTTCGGCTGGAGGCCTTCTGTGGTTCGGAGGCGTGCTATTTCCCTAACGATGTGAGCAGACTTGGAACATCCACCGTATTTTAGTTTCGTCGGTTGTTCCTTAGCGAGTGGGACGATTGCGTGAATGTGTGCGTTCGCGAAGGCATATGTTCAAAACGTCGGATACGCAATCAATCGATGAAGTTACGGGACTGCATTGTCTATATCGGTTGGGTCACCTACCCCATGTGTCATCTGAAGGCAACTAGAACAGGACATTCAATGAGACTACTAATGGTAAGAGAAAACTACATGTTCATCGGGCAACGGCTTGGTTACGGGTTTTGAAACAACTGGCTGTTCGATTGAGTAGAATGAGTAGGTGTCGACTGTTCGATCGCGGACTTCGTGCTTACTCCCTGCTTCAAAACGCTACCCGACATGAAATCCTGCTCATTTTATGACGTGTCGGTATCAAGACTTGGTGATTCCTCCAATTGATCTTGATTTTACAGCTTGCCCTCTTTTTCTGCAGAACTGTTCGTCTAAAATGTTCATGTTCATACATGTGAGAGGCCGTGCCTCCAACCACAATACTACCTGATCAGATTCGTGCCATTCCTGTGTAAAACACGGTCGAACCTAGCAGGGGCGCATTGGTTGCACCTGAATCGCACATCAGCGTGTTGCCGAGTTGTTAGCGCCATTTTGATTTTCGTCTATGTAAGCCGTGTGCGTGACTTATTGGGTGTCTGGCTCATGTTTGTTCGTGTTTTTTGTTTTACGGAACGGTTGCTGATATCCTTACTTCGTAAAAACGCTGTGTCGTGATGTCTCCAAATCGCCCAAAATTGGTCCAAAGGTGGTACGGGCAATCCGAATAAAGATAACCGGGTTTTATGTTACATCTGAATGTATACTTGCGTATAGTTACTGTCGTTGGCAGGTATGGTCCTTGGCACAGCGACAACCGTTGAGTTGTTCGGTTAGATTCCTGTTAATTGTGTTCTGTGTCACCTTCTTGACTGTTTCTGTTAAGATCATTGCTAGATACGCAACCTTCGGCCGTCGCTTCATAGTGTGCTTATGTCCCCTTTGACGTTAGGGCCACCAGAGGTGTTGTGTACGATCCACGCTATCCTTAGACGTTTCTAATGTCTGATGTTCAGATAGCTGTGAATCAAACTGCGAGCACTGCGATTGTGAGAAACCACCAGCAAGCTTATACATGGAATTTGGAGACGAGAAGCAACATCTGGAACTGAACGACACGCACCTCAGATTCATGAGTCTATAATTTTTTTTTCACAACGCATTGGACAGTCTTTTTTAAGTTTTTTATCTTCAGATAACAACACTAATCCCCGAACGATTTTGAATACAGTACTTCAGTAATTAACTTGGGTAAAAAGTAGACACAGATTACCTTTCCAACCAATGAATTCATCAAGGATCCTGATATCAGCGACGTTACGTCTGTAGGTTAACAGTAGTTATATAAAGGATCACAGAAACGAGATGGCAGCAAATTATGACACACAAGTGGCTTGTCGTTTACACTGTGAAAATTATTTTCTTGGATTCTAGTGAGCCACATAGTTCGCGAAAGGTTTGTTCGCAGATATACCAAATAAAGTTGGTCCGTTGTAGATGGAAAAATTAAAACGTGTGTATGTTCGCACAATTCCGTTGTCAGTTTGACTTTAAAACCCTCTCGAACCGTGTTAGTAGTTAATGCCTTCTTATGACAAATTAGTGCATTCGCACCTGCTACAACTGTCGAGTACTGTCTACATACCCATCCGCTATTGTATACCTACAGTATGCTATCAGAAACGTCGACTCTGTACTTGTGTTCATTGTGGGATAGGTTTTGTTTACCGACTGATGGAGCATGCACACTTCAGAACAATGTTAAAATTGGAAAAACAGCTATTTCCTCTCGGATTACTGATGGGTAGTCGGGGATTTGGTTTATTTTCAAGTTGACCATCACTCACATTTGATCGCAGCGTTCGCATTCAGATAGACTTTC
>QNGE01001358.1:88084-113119 GCA_008508345.1 Paragonimus westermani | reverse complement strand
GCGTCTGAGCACGACAAGAAACGGAAACACTCATTTGCACACCATACTCTTCTGAGGATACTCCAGTCGCTCTAGACACCATGTATCAGTTCCGTCGTGTAGCGAAAGCCATTATATGTCATTATACCCTCCAACGATCCATCCCGTATCTCTGTCGTACTTATCACGCGATTATCTCGATCCGCGATCATCTCGATCCATGCTGCTACTGAATAATAGTGTGAGTAGTATGGTGCGACCGTCTATCCTCACTACACTACCTTTTGCGGTTGACGTTTTTAAATTGCTTCGTCTTGGTGAACGGATTACCACACCTTCCTCTATTGCGACTGACTTCACCGTCAAAGCGGAATTGATTCTTGACCGTCCAAAGCCAGCCTCGAGGCATAGCTTGTTGGATCTTTGGATTTCTGAACTTTTCACCTCAAATAAATTCTTCCGAATGGCCTGTATGAAAAGTAGAGTGCTGATCAATATATGCATCCAGTTCCTTCAGATGGGTTGTGAGTCTGGCGCGTTTCTTAATAGTTTGTAGCACAGATCTCTCAGCAAAAAGCGAAACTGCATCATATGCAAGTAAATCCTTGGTTAAGCCACTACGGTTCGGATGTGCATCATATGCGTTGTGGATGGAGCGAGCGTAATTCTCCCAAAGTTTCGGGGTGTCAGTGAATATGCCCGACCATTGTGCGAAATCGTCTCTCTCAGTTTCAACTTTCACCAAGCCTCATGTGGGACGGGACAGTAATCAGATGGAACATCGCTAGCGCAATGAGATCATTTTCGCTGATTCTGATAATCACTTCTAAGATCCAGTTTTCCTAAATGTAGCTGTGTCGGTACAGTTTGATCAACTGCTCATGGCCCCGTCTCAGAGTGCTCTGCGTGCACTGGGGAACTAGTGGATGTAGTTTTTAGGGCTGTAGACCAACGGTCACGTGAACTAGAGCCCTCGATCGCCGGCTACGCGGGAAGTGTGAGGTATATGCATCCATTCATTCGTTCTTTTCGTTGCAAAATCCACGTTAATTCCAATTCACAGAGTTCGTTCGTTACAGTTGAAATCAAGATTATATGACACCGGTTATTACGAGGATCAAACGTATCCAATCCTTCTTAACCAACTAAAATTGAAGATGTAGTTTTCACACTATCTGCAAAATTCAAGAATGTGACTGGCTTTCTAGAACTAAAAAGTCGAAAACGTCGAAACCGGAAAAGTGATTACAAATGACCTGTTGGTGATTCCAGTTTTGGCTGCAACCACAACACTTCATAGGATTTACGTTATTTATGCGTAGTTGCTCTGATTAGGCCGAGATCAGGTTTCTCCAGTACTTGATTTATCAGACTTTCCTCATCCACACTCTTGCTGTTTCCAGAAGCATCTACCCGCTTCTTTTCTATTTAGTCCAGGGCTGACTCAGGTGTGAAAAGGTATTCTCAGCTTTTTCCATCGCGTAAATTTCCTTTAAATATTTGCGGCAAATTAATTTAGTCACCACGTCACAGCGTTAGATTCCCTTATCGTACTGCTGAGGGTTCGATCTTTAGTCATTGCAACTGCCTATGTCTCGTTTGGGAAGTTGATGTGACAGCAAACAACTTTTACTACAATAGTTTGGCCCTAAACTTTTGACTGAAGACGTAAGCTTCCAAGTCGATGCGTTGACTGATAGTTTAATCTCTCACACGTGGTACCCTTCGACCAGTCCCACGTTGCTTAGATGCTGGTAGGCTGACTCTGTCAGCCTACCTGTCAGATAGAGCAAGGGCTTGTTGATTATATTGCGCGGACATGTGTGTGCAGATGAGCGGTTCATCACGCCAGTTTTGTACATCATTTCGTTTGAAATTCATTGACTCGATTTACAGTTCTGTCTACATACGATCTAATCAAACACTCAATTGTGTGGTGCTTAAGGCACCACAATACCCTGGCTGTTTAAGTGGGCTCTGGTATGGTGAACGCTCCTGCCAAGCATGGGTTTGATGGCCTCTCGCATCGCCTCCGGATTGTTATGGTAGCATCCACTCATTAGATGAATTGTCATCAGTCTTTGGTATATCGAACGTCATCATGTGGTGCACTTGCTGACACCAGTGGGCAAACGAGAAAGCCATCCAATATGAAGTGAGCGCTCGAGTCGGACCTCTCAGTGAAACTTGAGCGAATCATTAACTGCTGTTCACCTGCATGTTAACGGTGCGTGATTTTGAGTTAGAGCGACCTCATGTGCTGTGAGCGTGGTGCCGAGCAACATGGTCCAATGGACACTTCCGCATAGTCACTGTCGCTGAACGAAGAGAACCTGAACGCCTTTTGTTACGACTGGAACAATCTTTGCAGGGGGAGGAGTGTAGTGAGGATATACGGTCGCACCATACTACTCACACCACCATTCAGTAGCCGCATGGATCGAAATGATCGCGGGATAAATACGGGAGACATATGGGAAGGATCGTTGGCAGGCAGAATGACATTTAATGCCTGTCGCCACATGACGGAACTGAGACATGGTGTCCAAAGTGAGTGGAGCGTCCTCAGAAGAGTGCGGTGTGCAAATGAGTGTTTTTGTTTCTAGTCCCGTTGAGAGGCTTAAGTAGTGTATTGGTTTCTCCAACTAAACAACTTTTGTGTCGTCCGCCTTCTGGATTCACAACAATTGGTGCCGTGACCAGGATACAAGGATGAAGATCCCGTGGCCACAGCCGTTTGAGGATGGGGATGTTCGGAGTTTCCTGGAGGATTTCGAGGACGTGGCGGAAGCGGTCGGAGTGAAGGCGGACCGGGCGAAGCTGGCGGCCCTGCGGATGCTGCTCAAGGGCAGGGCGAAGGCGGTGTTGGATGCGGCGCGAAGGCGCCCTGCGAAGCTGGAGTGGGCCGCCGCGAAGGAGGCGCTGATCGCCGGGTTCGACAGCCCCGCCGACTGCCAGGAGGCGATGAGGCGGTTCAAGGGCGCCCGGCTTGGACCAGGAGGCGATGCTCTGGTCTACGCCATGTCCCTGCGGGCAGCGTTGTCAAGAGCCCTGCCGCATTTGGACCAGGACTCAGAACAACGACTGCTGATGGCACAGTTCTTGGACGGAATGCCACCAACAGTCCGGGATCAACTCAGGGTCGCTGTCATCACACAGCCCATGACGCTGGAACAGTTGGCCGATGCAGCTCGACAATTGCTAGCAGAAAATGCTGCGACAGTCAACGAGGTGGAGGCAAACGGACCGAGTGAACTGAATGACCTTCGAAGCGCGGTGGAAAAGTTGACTGAGGAAGTGGCGGCTTTGAAAGTGAAAAAGGAGGAGAGCCGTCGCGACGTTTGTTACGGATGTGGAAGACGTGGACACTGGCGAAGGTTTTGCCCACTCGGCAAGAAAAGGTCGTACGCTAATAAACGATTTGTCGATTTTTCTTTGTTTGGGAATGGGGATCCGGTGATAGGGGCGGTTGATAAGACAGCGGTTCAGGCTAGGTTAGAAGTCAATGGTAGCTTGGAGTACTGTTTAATCGTCACTGGGGCTGCGATTTCGTTGATTGGGCCGAGACCAGGAAAGGTTGTGCGGTCGTGTGCGATGGTTGTCCGAACGGTCGGTGGGTTTACTCTGAAAGTTGATGGTCTGACAGAATACGGTGTTCGAATCGATCGTTATGTAGTCAAACAACCGTTCGTCATTGCCCTTGACGCACCTCAGACTATCTTGGGGGCGGATTTTCTTGACCGCGTTGAGGCCGCAATTGATTTGAAGCATGATAAACTGGTAACGAAGTGTGGGGTGGTTCCACTGATGGGAAAGCGCAAAACCCAGCTTGGACAAATTGAAGTGAACGTACCCAGAGCAATGCCAACTTGTGACAATCAGTTGCTGAACGAAGTGATACGCAAGTTTCAAGGATTGTTCACTACGGATCAGGACCCGTACGGCTATTGTGACTGGGTTGAACACGGATTCCCCATCGAATCGAAGCGATTTCGGACATTCGGACCCCGAAGAATTCCAGTGCACTTGCAACCGGAAATTGAACGACAAGTGAAGGACATGCTGAAGGAAGAAATCATCAAGGAGGCCGATAGCCCGTTCAACTCTCCTGTCTTGTTGGTAAAGAAGCCTAACGATAAATTTCGATTCTGTGTCGATTTCAGGCGGCTGAACGAGATAACGATCAATAAAGTGGTAGCAGTCCCGTCGGTGGCGGAGATCTTTGACAAGCTGCGGAACGCCAAGGTGTTTACAGTGTTGGACTTACGGTCCGGATATTGGCAGGTCCCAATCAAACAATCGGACCGAGATAAGACAGCATTCGCAGTGGGTGAAAAGCAATACCGCTTCAAGCGGATGTCGTTCGGACTCTCAGGCGCCCCGTTCACGTTCAGACTACTGATGCTGAAGGTGTTGGACGGAGTGAACAACACTGTTGTCTACGGAGACGATGTTGTCATTTACAGCATAACTGAGACAAAACATACAATGCACGTTTCGGCGGTGCTGTAGAAGATTGAGACAGCCGGCCTTCGGATCAATAGTTCAAAGTCTCAACTGGCGAAACAAACGGTAGTACTTCTCGGTCACAAGGTCGGTCAGGAGG
This sequence comes from Paragonimus westermani, assembly GCA_008508345.1. Classification (NCBI taxonomy): domain Eukaryota; kingdom Metazoa; phylum Platyhelminthes; class Trematoda; order Plagiorchiida; family Troglotrematidae; genus Paragonimus; species Paragonimus westermani. Next base: position 108,534 of record QNGE01001358.1, on the reverse strand, counting down.
AGGTCCAGTAACTGCCCGAGAAACTGCTGAAACTGCTGCTGGGTTCACAACACTGCAATGGTCGCGTGATTGGTAAGGCGTTCTGTTTGCGTTCGCTCATTCTTTGATGAACTATGAATTTACGCGCAATGTAATTATAACGAAATAATCAGTCACTACGAATTTTCTGTTGCGTTTAACAACTTCCTTACATGGAGAATGTAATTTAAATGTATGGATTGTTAGGTGCCAACATTTTGTATTTGTTTGTCAGTGAAAGTAACCGATGGCACGGAAAGTTCCAGTTAAGCGTCTACAGTAAGGCGAACGTGGACAAAGTTCAAAGCCTCAGAATTCGAGCGCCACTCACTACATATTAAATACGTAGAACTCTGAGATTCACAACCAATTCTTGTTGAGCACACGGAACTGTTTACCGGCTTGCCGTGAGGTTCTTTGTTGCAACTGTCGCGGTAAACAGGTTTGAACTTGTTTTGTAAGGTCAAAAACAATCATTTGTGACCACTAGGCTACCGTGACCTTATTCAGGGCACAATGACCGGTGCGCACACCTTTGTTCCTATCTCCCCATCGCGTACTGTAGACGTTAGATTGAACGTTTTCGTGTCATTTCGTTACTTGGTTCTAACCGGCCAACACGAAAAGCTATTGTCTGCCTCTTCTTGTCTCCTAACTATATTATCCAGAATACTGGAAGAACATAAATGACTAAAACCTTATTAATAATGAGTTTGACTGTGTTACAATATTTTGTGCGTACTATGCCGTACTGTCGAGACTGTACTAGATTGGACTGCGTATCCATCTCTTTTGATCCACCCGAAGTCGCTGTACAGAAGGATATGATAAGTGAAAGCATCGGTTGTGAAGTCTACAATTTTGTTTGTCTCGTCCACACTAATTTGTCTTTCTTTTTTGGGGACGGTTAGGCACCAGACAACCCCGACCTACAGGCCACGGAATTGGTCCTCTCACCTCACAAAGCCAGAACCTTAAGCCGCTAAATAGTGTAAAATAGTTTAATTTTTGCTGGACTTTTTTTATCGTTACTGTCATTTCTAGGCAACTAAGTTGTCTGTCGCCACAACATTTGGAAATCATTTTGCATGCCCTGGTTTAATTTTTCCGTGATTGGACATCAGTTTAAGATGTTCGTAGGTGTTTCCATGGTGTTGCTGTGACAGTCTCCAAAGTTGCCCAATGTAAATTTTTCATCGTAGCGTAGTGGAGCGGAGAGTGGGAACGAACATGTCGCACTAATTCCAGCGCCCCATAGGGTCTGTACTAACAAACATTCTGGCTCTGACATTTAAGCATAGACTCACGACGGTTCGATGTTATCCCCTCAGGTTAGGTCTCCGTGGTCACTTAAATCACTGGCTTGAAACGTTGTCCGAAATGGCAATACGTTGCAGTAAGTGACGTGTCCGCGCATCTATATCATTTACAGTACTGTTTAAAATTATATGACCAGTTCGTGTCCTTTGTGGTAAGCTTCTCTTTTTCCAGGCTACTCTACCTCCACCTAAGCCATTATCTTCTGGTCAAACGAATGGTCTTCACCAATGAATGAATGTTTGCTTTGACCGTTGCGAGATCAGTCCTTTATGTAGCTTAGGTCAATGCCCAGCCATGCGAAGCCAGATCTTCATCGGTAGTCCTTGTCGTATCTGAACGTAAAGTGGCAGACAGAGTGAAACGTGGAACGGATTGGTTTGGCACCCTCCATTGCAAAAGCCCAGCGCATATAAAATTGCAAGCTGCGTACGTCAAGCTTTATCAAGCTGTTGTTGTGGAGTTCAAATTTCGACGACGAGCAAACCCAACCAAGTTTCTACCCAGTTATTAAGGAACCATCCAACCAGTGATATTAAGTCGTGACATAGACGGCTTTCATTGACTAACTCGGCAGTTGTGGCCTAAAGTGTTGGCGAAGGAGATTCACACAGCATTACTACCTTGTGGCGTTTAAATCTGACAATCTGCACCTAGTTAACCGTGTGAGCGAGCATTTCCCAGGAACTGACCGTAAATCATTTGGTGACAAGGCAAAGAAAGAAATTCCACTGGGTTTGCACCTTGGTGGATGCTTACATAACAAGTTTCTTCAAGTCAAGTGATGTGATCCGTCCCTATGCGTAAAAAGCGGGTCCTATGCGCATGGCTTTCGGCGGGCGCATTAAATTGATTATCGTGTGATTTACGTACAATCTGTTTGATCTGGATGAACGCAGTCTATCTGATATCTTCAGTTTGCACTCGTTGTGGCCGCAGGGACACCAATCTGCAGTTATGCCTATGTAGACGGAATGAGCTAACCATTTGAGGCTATTCACCGTTGTGCTCGTTTCTGGTCACCATTGACCAAACCCGAGGTCTGAATATGAGTTTCATGTGATTTATGTTCGCCCGCTCCATGTGAAACTTTGTGATATTCCGAACATCTGATCGCTACCATGTACGGCATGCTTCAGTCTGACTGGGCCATTGGAAAAACATATTTGCGCTCACAAAGGGGACCGAGAAGTGGTTTTGCACTTGAATGGAAGTCTCAGAGGAGTAGCGACCTCTTAGAATGGCTTAACTTTTGTCGGTATTTTGTTGTGAAATTTGACACTTCCAATCGGTGCATGTTTGTTTAGCCGAGTGGTATGTCCTATTTCCACTAACTGAAAATTCCTCACCTTTTCCATTCTGTGCGCTATACGCAGGACGTCTGCTGGCTGTACAGTTGCTTGTTTCTCGGTCGTGGCAATATACGTAGTATTGCGCTGTTCGTTGTCTTCTGAATTATTTCTAGTTAGGTAACTCACAGTATCTGGAGTGAAACTTTGTGGTAGAGTCACCAACAGAGGATAAAATATAGCGTACAATTCTTTTACGTCATATAAACCAAAACCGAAACTACCAAAGCAACAGTTTGTCGTGTTCGGTATGCTAAGAAAAGGTAAACCAGAGATTTCACTTGCAATCAACTGATGAAATATAGTAATGATTTCCAAACCTGGACCCAAAAAGAGACTGTCTTCCCCACATCGCCAGTAACCTCTAAAGCAAACCGTTTTCCGGTCAGCGGTTGTGGTGATGGTAGCGCTCTATTGCACACTGCATAGATTGCCGTGTACACTACATTAAATTCCTGACATTTGAGCCGTTATGGCTGTTGTGCGCGCGTCAAGGCCGCCTGTGTGCCCCACACTCGTGCCAAGGCACAAGGTGGGTCCTGATTGGTCGCGGCTTCAATGGCCAACCGCTCATTCGTCCACGCACTTAAAAATGATGCTACCGATTGTGAATGTGAGAATATTGTATGTATTTCTACTGAGTCACGTGTTATTTCTACCGTTGTTATTGTCCGTAAGGTTTACTGCTGATTGAACCCGATTAGAGATACAACACTGGCGTCGCGTTAACCAAACCTGTCCGATGAATTCTAATCTGTAACCTCCGGAATCCTATCGGTGTGATGCTGCCATACCGCCAACCGGAAGCGATGGGACACGATGGAAAACTGCATTTACAAAGTATTTGGATTTGCTACTGATTGATACTACTTTCAGTGAAAGCCTGAAGTTAAAGCTGCTTCGTCATTTGCTGGGCAATGAAGGACAACGTCACGTCGACGTATTTGATTTGCAATCAGAAACTTCGTTAAACAATGCCCTCGTTATACATTGCAGAGAATGGGGGTGCAGAACAGAAGTATTCACAGAAAAATTCGGGTTTCTCCAGTTGAAACAGGACGCTCTGGAACCGTTCGAGCAGTTTACATCCCCTCTTACCCGAACAGTCCGACGATGTGATTATTCGAGTATTCCAATGAATAGGCTCAAAGGCTTTGTGCCTACCCAGAAACTCGTCACCGACATGAAAGATAACCGCGTCCATGAGACACTACCTACTGAGGATACAGCGAATTCGTCCAGGGATCAAGCTAACCAAGATGAAATAGTCGGTAATTGAACCAACTAGAGAGTCCAGTGTGGAAACGGACACTCTTGCCACCAGCAAGGTACAGCATCCCCTTCCCACAATTTCGACAACTTCTCCGGTGTGTTATCGTTGTGGCAGTAACCGGCATGAGGCAGACTGTCAGAAATGTCCGGCCCGTAAACTTGACTACAAGAGCTGCAGTCAATAAAACATTTCGCTCGATGTTGCGGATCCCGTCAAATGGAGCAAGTGAGCCAAAGTACTTCTGGTGATGACTCGTCATTGTGATTTGACAGAACACATTCACTCAGTAAATAATTCTACTCCTACTGGGAAGCAACAGTAGGGATTTTCAGAATCTAAGTTCCTTCCACCGGACACTCGAACGGTGGCCAGTTGTACATATCGGCGTAAGACAACTGTTGAGACATAATTCGGTTCCGCTTCCCCGATAACACAACCACACCCGATTCCTTTGGCCAAACAAGAGTCAGTGACTGTTGTCATGGGGATAGTGGTTTCCAACGGCCGATGAGCTACTGGTCAGGATGGCAGACGCCCAGTTTTTCTCAAAGTCGGATTTAAGAAAAACATTCTTCTACATGCCGTTAACGCCAGAATCCAAGTACCTTACAGCGGATGGACATTTCCACCGTTGGAAACGTCGTCATACTTACCAGTGAACTTACTGAAAACTAGTACCAGCCGTACAGCCTGGGACATTCGTCCGCTTGCAAGAGCGGCAAACATGCAAACGTCCACCGCCACTTTAGAGACCGATTGGAGTGGCTCGGGCCTGTGAGCCAGGGATGTACGAACTTACAACCGGCCACAAGGTCAACGTCGGACAGCTCTAAGCATCACGTATGCGAACAGACGCACACAAACCTCCGTCTACCCTGTGTGACTCCTGACACACCGACGCAAATGTAGACCTTCACATCACAGGATACAGACCACACGCTGCATTTTTGGCCGTTATTCGGGCTAAGGCGGAGGTCAAGGCCGCCTGTGTGTCCCACACTCGTGCCAAGGGACAAGGTGGGTCCTGATTGGTCGCGGCTTCGATGGCCAACCGCTCATTCGTCCACGCACTTAAAAATGATGCTACCGATTGTGAATGTGAGAATATTGTATGTACTTCTACTGAGTCACGTGTTATTTCTATCGTTGTTATTGTCCGATTAGAGATACCCGATTAGAGATACAACAATGGTCACGACCAGGCAGGAACAGCATCAAAACATTCCCTTCTCCCGCGCCCAGACGCGTTCAGTAGTGAAACGTAACCGTTCAAATACAGAAGTAACTGATAACTAGCAAAAAGAAAACAGAGAAACTGAAACAACTGAAAACACATTTTGAAAGCGACCGCGCTTTGGAATTTGCAGTTCTGGCTTTCCTGTCATGAGAATGCATAAGGGCAACAATTTGCAGGATAGTGATTGAATGAAACCAACTGTACTAACGTTTAAAGGAATGAGGGAATTAACGGTAAGTAGGATGACATTGTACATACAAAATAATAAAACAAGGGAAGAAAGTGGTTTTGGATCAGCAAGGGAGATTGCACATGGAGTTCCATTAGAGGAGGCTTGGATGACCGTCAAAAAACATAAAAGGAGTTGGAACAAAAAATATTTACGCCACATTTAGAATGGTGTGAATCGGGGCAAGTTGGTTTGTCTGTTATATATACCAGATGAGTTATTGAGGATGAAGGCATTCAAACTTGGATTTAGATTGTTAAGTATCGATGCTCCACCATTGGACGCCCAGAGCGTGTTCGACGTGTCCGGATGGGTAGTCATGGTCTGTAACAGTGTTTGTTGTGGTGGTTGCGTCTGTGAACTATTCAGGAGGTTGGAAATTGTTTGACTATCATTCACCAAGTTCATATTGGTCGGTAACGGGTTCGGGCCAAACCGTGCGTCCAGGGATAGGCTGTTTATCGATGAGGCGGAACTACCAGGAGCGTCAGTCAGCAAAGCTTTACTCGGCGTCGAAGCAATTGTTTCTCCAGACCTATTGAGGGCACATAAGGCAAAATTTTGACGGCTAAAACAAGACTTACCTACTTGCTACATTATTCTCCTCTAATGTGTGCGGACTATCTTACACTGGCTGTTGTGGTTGTAACAGAATGATGTGTGAGCTGTCCGCACCAAATTCAATACGAATGAAGTCAGACAGTTTGGGCGTCGTGTTTGACATGTAAGCGGAATCGATTTAGATTACCACACTCCTGAGGAAGGCCACCCGAGGTGGTTGAAACGTAGGGCATTATAACTTGCTCCTAACCTTGTGTTATGCTCAATCTGTTTATCAATAGAATGATGCGTACACACCATTAGACAAACAAAATGATCAAGGGCAGTTGACACTGAGTGGCTGGATCAGAGCTGATATGAATGGACACGGATTTCGGCCGTAACTCTTACTTATATGCGTGCACCGGTTCAACATCTACCCACTCGTAATGAGTAACAACTAATTGTTGTTGATGATGTCACTTGATTTTAGGTACTTCCCATCCACGTTATCTTGATGAATACCGCCCATCCACCCGGTCGTCACTTCGTTCGACCCAACACAGGTCGAATTCAGTATACTAACTTTCGAAGGCAAAGATTTGAAGATCGACTGGAATTCAGAAAACGGACGGGTCATGATGTTGTCACAACATGCCGACTGGAGGGTGGCGCAGACATTTTTGAGATACATTGTAGCGATGATTCGGTCCACGTGTGAATAAATATCTGTTCAACTGCCAGTGGTGAATTTGTTTTTGTGAATCACATATTCCTTGATTTCGGTTGGAGGGGCTTATAGAACGTTGTCTATCTATCTGACCTGTGCATAGCAACTGAATACATCTGATAATGTTGTGACTGACCAACACAGCTTTGCGTAGGAGCACAACTTACGTTACAACTAGAACATGGCCCTTTTCAGTGTGACTACTGACGAGCTCTAATGAGAGCGAAACTCGAGTCTAGTGCTTCTTTTCGAAAGAGGCTGGCTGGAAAGTCTATCTGAATGCGAACACTGCGATCAAATGTGAGTGATGGTCAACTTGAAAACTTTATGTTCGCGCTTTTTGTTCAGAGATGTTTAGTGTTCGGAATATGGTGTTCGGCCAGACAAAGAGGCCATAGTTGATACGCTGGTGTGAAAATCGATGGACAGAAAAATGAAGGAAGGTCACCGAAAGTCACTTAAACGGTCGATTCTCAAAAGCCGGTGCACTTACGTTAAAGTGTGTCGACTCGAGAGCCCCAGTCGTTTTTTTGCTAGCTTCGAGCCAGTTAGGCGATGCCAACTGATTCTGATCAACCGTTTTGTCCACAAGTGCACCGTGTATACACCTGCTGTGCGTGTGCTGCACGCTAAAAACCAAGCTATCCCCTTTTTCTTTCCAGAGTGTGCACCAAAGACTTGACAATTTTGTCACCATGACAATCACTCTTGGATCATCTATGCTAGAAACTACAGGTCTCGTTGAATGTTTCATAAAAGAGATGCCAAGTGAAAACTGGGTTAATTTCTTTCCGTGTAGGTATAATGTAACTTTCTGGGAATTGGGTGTTGGATTATCACAGCTAACAATCAGTAATCATGATTTTGACTTCAAGCAGATCGGAAACAAACTCCAATCTTTACTCTCCCGAAACTACAGATGGAACTTCATGGTAGACTGCCTGGAAGAGTTCGTTTTAAACAAAAGAGATTAAAATGAAACAAACAGTACTGATTGCAATGCAGCAACCTTTATATGACTATTATTTTAGTAAAATTAAAAACCGAAAATCAAGGTATCAACGACCAGTTTACTTGCTGAAACCACGGAGCACGTTCCAATAAGAATTGGGGTCATGGTTCCCACGGTATTTCCCAGTTTGTTCACTCTCCTGCGAATTCTTTATCAAAATAATCAATAGGTGTTTGGGCTTTGAAGACAGCGAATACTTGTGCAAATGGCTTCGGAATATGACCACATACTCTGATTTTCAAATAGGTTGAACCTCACTCACAACTGATCGCAGCTACTGCATTTCCATTCACTTCTCAGTCGGTCGCTTTCGATAATTCGGTCGTGCCTAATATGAGATCCATGGCACAGTGGTGAAGATGGTTGCCTCATGAAAGCGTGGTCAGAGTTCTAGTCCTGGCCTTGACAACAACATGCACTACAGACGAGCTCTATTATGAACGAAACTCGAGTCTAGTGCTTCTATCCGAAAGGAGCTAACTGGAAAGCCTGTCGGAATGCAACAACTGCAATCAATTGTGGGTGGTGTTCAATCTATATGAAAAAACATACCCCTTACCACTCATCAGCAATACCTCGATTTGTTAAATTGAGAGTGTGTATTGGTTATAAACCAATGGACTAATCCTAATTTTATGTTCATTGGTAAACTACGTTACACCTATCCGTACTCCATGAGTTTCTACGAGGACCCTGAGAGCAGTTGACCCAAAGAAACACTGTGTTCACAATCATTTGTTTGTAAGTTTGGGATTTCTGTGAACCCAGTTGTGTACTAGTCATATCTTGCTCCCGTTCAGTTGAGTTTTTCACATTCCTTCTCTGACTTGATACTCACCAATCATCATAGTGTCTACTAATTTCCGTGCTCTCAATGCAATTAGACTATAACTAGACTATACTCAAACCATACGATACATACAACGGATTCGGATGTTACCGAGGGAAATTATTTTTTATATTCTCTATCATTAAATCAACAATAAAATCGTCTCCAAGCTTGCAGTCGTGTAGGAACATAGGTTAAGGTTTTCGTCCTGTCTGTCAAACTCTGGTGAACCCCATTAAAATTTGATATATACTATGCTTGATATACTGGAGGGCGGCTTAGATGATCAAGGCAGTACTATCTGGACTGTTGAAAGCATGAACAGAATCTTCGCAATGAAACCATTCAGCATTGTCTACATCGGCCTTCGTTTTTTTTCGTAGCTTGCTGTTGAAGTGGAGCCGGTTACTATGACGAACAAGAGGTTGAAACAGTAGGGATGAATGAGCATCGACGAAAATGGTTACTGAACTTTTCTTACCTCAACCTTTGCAGCTCGTTTACGAAATGTGTTAGACATTGTGGATTCATTGCACATGATTGGCCGGTACAGGCTCACGAGTTAATTGCGTTCTGCCGAACTTATGTCGATTTGGAAATATATACCAACTTCTGTGCTTGAACCAGTAGACAAAAGGTTCTAATTTGTTTATTTCGCGATTGCTTGTTTTTTGAACTATTTTATTCATTTTCCTGTGTATGTTGCCATAAAATCTGTGGCCGCCACAAATACTGCTTCGACAGTGTTGTGTTGTTTCATTCAATGGAAATGAGATTAATTAGTGATGAGCCTAAACGGACTGCACATTACCGAACTGCAGAGAAGTTGATCACATGGAGAAGTGAACATGAGATAGACATAAACGTCTTACATTTATCGAATTTAAATGAAAACCGATTTTTAGCGGTGCTCGGGAAATTGGGATAGCTGGCGATATTTCACTCATGGTTATAGGTATATGAGCGCTAGTCACGTGCAGGTAAACAAATAAGTGGACGTCACTGCGGTAACTGTGTGATATATTCATAGTTAATAACGAGACTTTTTTCTGACTGCGAATTACGACTATAAAAGATGGCATCTGTTATTCGCCAGAAACGTCATCTGTCAAAAAGAGAACACACTGGCTGCTGAACACATTGCGGACAACTCCATCTTTAATGCATTGTTCAGGTGAACCCTGAAACTATCCCCTACAAATTAGAATTCCGAAAATCCATGACACGCTTAGATTTACTAAATCATTACATGTCGTTGTACTCAGGAAATATGTGCTCCTCAGGAGCGAACAGAACAATTTTTTGATGCAATGTGTTCTTTCGTACCTAACGCTTACTTGCCGTTTAATCATTCTTTTCCCACTTCTCCTCCAACCGTTCAGAGTAATATTCGTTTACATAGGGTACATGCGTTTTATATAGAAAAAACTGGAGCAAGTCAAATGGGTCATTAAGATCATAAGCATGAATCCCATGGGAATCTGGAAACGATTGAAACAGTCGAAGGATCCAACGATGGTGAAACAACTTAACGAGTTCGTGAAGTTCGGCATCAGGATTGGGGAAGCGAACGCTCTTGTACGATTTCTCAATGATTGTATTAATAATAAAGAATTTCCGAAGTTTTACTGGAATATTCTACGTCGCTGCAACATACAACCCACCATCAAGTCCCTTCAGCGTCATGCCAGGAACGAAAGAGACTCGTGTCTAGCAAAGATCGACGAACTAAACTGTAATCAGTCTCAACGTCTGAGTGCTGTCGAATCACTCCCGGAAGAGGAGATGAATTTGTTTGAGCAGTATTTCCATTCGGAAGTACAACGGCGAGTGGAGAAGAAGAGAACTAAGTTGATTACTGGATTGAACCCCGTCAAACCACAAGCTCAGTTTCCCAACGACCCACAACGGTACGTTCACAATTATTCGTCTGTCATTTTGAATCAAACGATGTTAGAAGTGCTATCGCTAGGCCCCAAATTTTGCTGTCCGAAATCTAAATGTAACCGACTAGACACTGAAGTTCAGTTTGAAAACCTGCACCAACAACTGGGTGAACTCGTTCCATCTTCAGAATTTAACGCGGAACACTGCAAGTCTACCCTCGTTAATACATGCTATAAATACGTGAATAGCAAGGTACCGAATTGCAGTCTATTAAAACAGGAACATTTAGACGCTGTAAAAGAGTTACGAGCTAATACAAACGTACTATTAACGAGACCAGATAAAGGTTCCGGCATCGTTCTATTGGATAAAACCGATTACGTGGAAAAAATGTCAGCTGTATTGTCCGACAGATCAAAGTTTACTAAGACGAAAAATGATAAGGATAGAACAACAGCTATAGAGAAGAAACTATCCAAATTACTCCGTGATATGAAACAATCTGGTTTGATTGACGCATGCACCTTTGAGCGCATCAGACCAACAGGGACGGTCATCCCACGCCTTTATGGTCTCCCTAAAGTTCACAAAGATGGAGTGCCCTTAAGACCGATCCTCGACATGTACAATTCTCCTTATCATGCTTTAGCCCAGTGGCTTGTGGAGCTACTGGAACCAATCAAAGCACAACTGACCCCATTCAGTTTAAAGGATACTTTTGACTTCGTGGATGTGGTTGATTCATTGAATATCAAGAGTAACAAAATGGTTTCCTTAGACGTAACCTCGTTATTCACAAACGTGCCGTTAAGAGAAACTATTGATTATCTGTGCGCTTACATTGTGAACGGGCAACTCAACGTCGGTATTCCCATCGCGAAATTAAAAGAGCTATTACTATTCTGCACTTCAAACGTTCAATTTCAATTCAATGGAAACCTCTATAGGCAATGTGATGGCGTAGCAATGGGCTCCCCGTTAGGCCCGTTGCTCGCAGATATATTCATGGCCAAACTAGAGACCAATGAACTACGTCACGTCGTCGATAATTGCTGTCTCTATAGACGCTACGTAGACGATATATTTTGCCTAATAAACGTTAAGGACGATACACGGTCTCTACTAGCTGATTTCAATCGTGCACACCCCAACATCGCTTTCACTATTGAATTAGAGACGAACAACCAACTATCGTTTTTAGATGTCACTATGCTTCGTAGAACTGACGGATCAATTCGAAGGTCAGTTCACAGGAAAAAAACGTGGACTGGCCAGTACACACACTTTTGCAGCTTTGTTCCGTTGAAGTATAAGCGAAATTTGGTTTGTTGCTTAACAAACAGAGCGCAAAGGATATGCACGCCAGACACCTTATCCAATGAACTCCAGCACGTTCGAGATGTGCTGAGTCTAAACGGTTATCCCCAGCGGTTTCTGGACAGAAACATGCAACCAAAAGTGAGGCATGAAATTGTCCAGACGGTGGATAAAAAACCCATCTTTATCACTCTATCATACAAGGGTGAAGCTACCAGTGAAATTGTCACTCGCCGAGTTTGCAATGCAGTGGAGAAGGCCTATCCAGCAGCACGGGTTATCTTACTGTTCAATACTTGCCCAGTACTGGTGCCACACCTCAAAGATAGTTTGCCTAGGTTTTCTTCGTCCTTTTGTGTTTATCATCTCACCTGTTGTTGTCAAGCAGGTTACGTTGGGAGAACCACAAGACGGCTATCTGAAAGGATTCGTGAACACCTCCCGAAATGGCTTCGCAACGGTTCGATAAAGCCCATTGCCAGTGCAATCGGTTCCCACTTAATTGACACCGGTCATCAAATTGATCCAGACGAAGCCTTCCGAGTTATCTACAAGGTTCGCCAATCCCACTCCAGAGCTGTCAGGTTGCGACTGTTATCAACGGCCGAGGCTATTGCCATCAGACTCTACAACCCCTGTCTGTGTGCCCAAAAACAGTTCGTGCAAACCCTACATCTCCCTTGGCCAACTATTTCACAGCCACTTGAAACTCAAGCAAGCGTGAACCACTTGACACCGACGACTGCATATCTCACGGCCGGCACGCGTAACAGTGTAACACATTCGCCAACACTCCCATCCCCCTCCAATAGACTGTCATCCGCCCCATGCCTATAATATTCATTTATTTTACTCAAAATAATTCCACCGACTTCGACATATTCATCAATAAACACCTACTGAAATGTGGAAGGGGAATTAGTGAACTGCGAGTTCGTCTCAGAAAGTTAGGTGACTGAATCCACACATGAAGATCTTAAGGTACCTTATCCAGTAACGGGGTGAACATTCCCTCCATACAAAGAGACATTCATTTAATCCGTCTATGCATGCCACTTTGTCCAATGATATCGGGGAGTTGCTTCTTCTTGACGACATCACCAAAAGTTCGAGCGACCAGAACCGAACACCAGTACACCTGACCGAGGGGCTTTCTTACATAATGAACGGACAGTTTAATAAGACTGCTATGTTACACCAACACACCTTTGTGATATCATTTTTTCTTCCTACAACATTATCCGTTTACCTTGGCCTACCCGATCACCTGACCTAAATATCATAAAGCATTTTGAATGTTATTTTTGCTCTCGGGACCGAGTGACCGCAGACAGGTTCACACTTGCTATCAACTGTTTCGAGGAAAACTGGTTAAAATCAGATCGTGACAAGGAGCTGCTCAACGGCTAGCAAAAACGAGCGAGCACTTTTTGTCAAAGATGAATCAACTCAGCCAAAAAGGAAATATTTCCCATCTCAAGATTACCTGGGATGCTCCCGATACTACATCCACCCAAACGAAGTAGTTGAGAACTTGTAAGATTCTTCTAAATTCAGTATTCAGCAAGTTGCCTTACGATCGATACCCAGAACCGGACACAAGTACGCCAAAGTGCAGGGAGACTAGAACAAGCGTCACTTACTTCCACGTTCCTTCCGCGCCAGCACCTACTCAGTTTTGTTCAGATGTCAGCCTAATCGAGTGTACCGAGTTGACAGAAAAATAAAGATTTCAAAATTTGCAGCATTTCTGCAGCCCCACCCATTCGATTTCGGTTTTTGCCATACAGGCTGGCTACGTAATTTACAATACCCGTGAGTTTTTGTTGCCCTGATGGCATAAACTCAATCAAAAGATAGTATTACACAATTCGGGTTTTCGTTTAGGTTTTGAAACTTCACACCAAACGAGAAAATATAAGTGAGTTATCATGTTTACTCGTGGTACGAAAACTACTACTTCCCATTCCAGAATTCTGAACTCGTCAGCCAAACGAACAAAAAGTGTTCTGTAACCAAGTGTGCGATTAGAGGCCTCTTACTTGGCTTCCACACAAAACGGTGTGTTTCGATCATCAACCATACCTGAAGTAGGAATCGATCCCTATTACGTAACAGGAATATAATCAAACGCGAATACAAAATGAACAAGGCCATGTATATTAAAAAGTAATTTACGTTCACTGCAAAAGCTTACCTAGGCACGGTCGAATTCGTATTGTAAGTTGTGGAGGTTAATGCATCGTCGTTGGCCCCACTTCGGTTAATGATGTTTGTACCCAGCTTTCCCGTTAATGAGAGTGTATTCGAACTGGCAACCGAAACAACTGGTTGATATAGGTTGGTCCACGATGAGCTGTTGTCGTTCACCGCGTACCTAAGGGCTGAGGCGAGCGCAAGGTCTTTCATTGGCGACTGCTGCTGCTGCTGGTAAAACTGCATCAGTGGGCTTGTCAGCAAGGCCGGATTGACTACACCGGACAGCCAGAGACGGGCGTCGGTGGTGGTCATATCGCCGGGTAAGGCAGTAGCAGGGGGATTGGTCCAACCAGTCAGTCCACCAAGTAAAGACGTGTTAATTGTGGAATTTGTGCGGAAGACCGGAGTAACCGTACTGTTCTGCAACAACAAAAAGACAGTGCGCGACATGTAGAATGAGTTAAGGGACAATCAGTCGATTAGTTGTTTTTAGATGAGACCCAACTGTGAAAAGTCAGGGCTTCGGCTGGATTCGAACCAGCGACAGACACAGCATGCCTCAACGCGGCAAGCGCTCTACCAGCTGAGCTACGAAGCCACACCGGGAGCTCGGAAATTTCACACTTGGACTCGGTTACCCACCCGTCCCACTGTCTCATATGGAATCCACCAAATGATTCAGGGGATCGACTGCTCCGGCAGGATTTCTCAAACAGTTCACGCTGGAATCCACCAACGCCACTGCTGAGCATACCAATTGTATTACTATATATATATATATTAGTAATACGATTAGTTGTTTTTGTAAACTTTCAGAACCCAAATGGCGAACATACTGGTCCTGGAATATGAAGAAGCAATGCAAATGTCGAACATGGAGTAGGCAAGCAAATACGATTTGAGGAAGACACTGACAAAGACATACCATAGACAGCATGTTTCACGACTTTTTCAAGTATCAGAAAGTGTGGCAGTGAAAATAATCCACTAAATGTTTGGAACATTCCATAGCGTAACCTCATATCGTGACGCTTGTTATGTTATGACTTCAGTAGAGCATCCAGTTGAATCAGAGCACTCTGAACACGGACCGATTGTACTTGTTACGAACAGTGACGCAGTTGACAGGTCAAGTTACTTGACGAGCTTGGCATTTAGATTGCAAGCTTTCCGTGAAGAAGTTAACAGCATAGGACTTTGAGGATATACGCTTGAGCTCAAACGTTTTGAAGCCAAAAGGCTAATAACTTGCATTCTGATTGATGCGCAGTCGTTTCGTCTGGAGTGGCTTAATTACACTTAGGTAGAATAGACATGCAGACGAAACCCACTGGATGCTACACGATGTGGATATCAACGATACAAAACGGATAACCGATACGAAAACTATTTTAGCGAATAAAAACATTGGATCGTAACTGATTTGATGCACCCAATTTCGAAATAAATGATAGGTTATTTACTATCAGTTCAGTACGACCAATCTAGGTAAAATATCAGTTAGCTTGTTGAACTACATCATCGTGGTTGTAGCGTCATTTCGAGTGTGATGTTCAGCAATTTTCCTATGGATAACGGATAGACCTGAGTTGGGTGTGCCGTCCATATGTCAGCTGTCACTGGCAAACCTCCGCTTTGGCGGTAACACTCAAAGTAACTCTTACTGAACATGTTGAAGGACAGACTACTAAGGGGAGGTGTGAAGTTAGGTATGAGACTATACCTGAACTGGCTGACAACAGTGGGTCAACTCTTCAATGGCAACATGAATCTAGTAAGGCATTTATCCTTAAACTACAAAATTCGCCACACGCTTGAACATTCACTTGTAGACCTCCACCTATTAACCGGGAATAACTAGTTAAAAGCCCTACACCGTGATGTTCGTACCTGTCTAAACTGAATCTCTTCGGGGTTACGGTCGGCTAACTCTGATGCATACTGCCTAACACTGGGATCTTGGCCAACTGACAAGTACAAAAGAGTCAGCTCACACTAAGACTTTCTTACACACAACTTCAATGCATTCCCACAGACATTTAGATGTCTGCTTTTCTTATTGATTTCTGAGTATGTTTGTCGGTTGTATCAGCATGCTGCTTCAATGTGAGAGTATGCTGCATGCCAGTACTTCTCTTCTCGTTCAGTGTTCTTTCGTCCCAACTGTTTTCTTTGTAGTTGTGAACTGTACAACAAGACCAGTGTGCACTTCTGTTTTTTTCTCCTGAACAAAGTTACCAACAGTTAACTGGTGTCCGTTCGGTCATCCTTACCCGTTTTGTGGGTCAGACAGAAATTAATTACGACTTGTCTCCTACAGTAAAGGATATAAGGATGCACTCATGAGAACCCGTGGAAATGTATATATACATATATATGCGCACGAATGTTTGTGAACTGATGTAATCTGTAGATTTATCTTCGAAGTCTTCGTTTAGGCTTCTGCGGTGTAGCTCTCATAAACTTTTTAAACATGGTCCGGAGAATCAAAAACAAACCACTGATCAGACTGGCGAAGAGTTGCGGGTTCACAATACAATAACATAAGCTTTCTTTAGAAACATTAGAAAAACTGACAATCTTTGCAAGCCTTGCACAGATAGCCGGAGGTTTCTCTTTAGTCTTGATATCGAATACTACGTGTGAAGGATATAATACGTGACGTGACACATGCCCCTCTGGATTATATATGCGACAACAGCAGCTTTTTGGGTTTGATCCATGTGAGAAGCTAATCAAGACGACGATGTTGAGAATCATAGGAAGGTACATAGGTTAATAAACTAACACACATACTGCTTACCGCCAATGAGGTATGCGTCCCCGTCAGTTGTTGACCCAACAGTTGCAGCTTCAGCTGGTTGTTTTGACCAAAGAGATCTGGGTTGATCATGCTGGATTGAACTGCAGCGGCGGCAGCGGCAGCCGCCGCAGCATTAGCCAGGTTAACCGCGTTGGGAGAATTCGCACAGAAACTCGCCGGTTGTCCGGTAGAGGTGGCTGTCAGAAGAGGATCGACGATGTATGGTCTGCAGAGGGAAGCACGTTGGACAATGAATGATACTTCACCGAAGATTGGAAAACGTGGTTCCTTGTGGGTTCACGTGGAAACTTACTACAATGCTGAAAGGCGTTTTGACCCATATATTGAAAACAGTGTGAATTGACGGATATTCTTTAATGTTTTACGTTATCGTAATAGACTGTTAGCTGTGTGTGGCTTATTTCCACCACTATTCAGAAATCAATTTGGATATATGAAACTGCGACATCACTACAATATCTATAAGTACAGCTTGTTCACATCGATCAAGACCACTGTTGAATGCAGTCATTACGATTTTCACTGCCGTGGTGACTAAATCCCAGAGTGGCAAGAGGATGAGCTAGTGGGACGTAGGTTCAGTGCATAGGTGAGTACGCTGCTGTCATACTGTCGTCCTACTAACAGTAGCGCTATTCAAAGGTTCTGCCCAGGTTTGCTGTTGTTCGTACAAATTTTTCTTGAAAGATGAGCCCAAATTGATCCATGAAAGCTTTTAATAGATATAGCAGGTGACTGCCGTAGGTGGTGGTCAGGAAAGATGGCGAATCAGACGTAACAACCATATATAGCGTTCGTTGCATTAGAACGATTTAGGTTGTAGATGTCGACAAACAAACGAAGGGACGTAGCTTTTAGATAGAGTATTCAAACAGTTGAAGTAGAAGCTTGAGTAGAAATGAGTCGCTATGTTCACTGATGTTTAACCAATTGATGTATTCCGTTGCCGCAGCACAGTGGGGTGCAGGAGCTCACAACCGCAGGAAACCGGACATTCATTTGTATCAGTCCTGTTTTTTGTATCAGTTGAATTGAACTGACTCGTTCTTATCAAATAACTAGTAATGAGAACTTCAACTTTTCATATACTGTACAAGATAGAAAGAGATAAACAAACAGCAAACAACAACCACTGTGAACGGAATGTTACAAAAACAGTCCTAAACTGGTTTATCATGGTATCTTTAGAGAACTGCTGGGTCACCTCAATCCCCGGGTGAATTTATTCGGCAGTAAACATCATTCAATTCATACTGCTTGAGATTCGCTGTACTGTGTTTCACCTCTTGCCGTTGCATTTTAGATACCGAATTGAGACACTCGGAAACTTTTCGTTTGGTACTGATGAGCTTGCGCGGAAAACTGGCATCTACCGACATCCATTTTGTTATCTTTCTAATCGATTCAGATCAGTTCACAGGACAAAGCATCTACCGGAGTATGTCCAGCTTCTTGCTTCCCATTGCCAACTGGTTCATTATGTCACGAGAGTGGAAGAAGATCCTACTTGACTAAGTTCCACTGATGACGACGGATCACTCACAATCGAGCTTTCATTTGAGCATCCTGTAAACTACATGACATCAAATTAAAAGTGAAGTACGTTATCATGGAGTGTGAGGAATTCCTTGCCATTATGAACATCAATCCAGTATCAGTTCTGGAAAATAAACTTAGAACCAAACACACAAAAACGGTGCCATAGCCGTCGTTATCAATACCATCAAAGTCACCGTCATCAACTCCATTAGCATTCCCACTAATATATGCAGGAAAAATATGGGCTTGGGCCAGACTGGAACCAGCGACAGAAACAGTTAACCCAAATTCAGCAAGCCATCTACCAAGTGAGCCGAGAAGTCCCACAGGGAAGGCAGAATTTTCACAAGGACGATAATGCCCTCAGTCACAATATCGGTTAGATTATCATCAGTCAAAGTTTCCCGTGAAAACTCACGTGCCAGCAAGTGTTTGTTTTAACAGCTGCGTACTCATCCCTCCTGGCGACTGATTCAGGCTCTCCAATACTGCAGCTGCCAGTAACGCTTGCGCCTGTGGTGTCTGATAGCCAATTAGAGGAAGCGAAGTTTGTGACTGTGATGTGGAGATTGATGTGGGGGTTGCCATCGCCAGCTGTTGTTGCTGGGTTTGCGCAACCATGAGGCTACTCAAGGTGGACGCAGCGTTCTGTCTTGTCAACAGATGAGCCGGAAATCCAGTCACGTGAGCGCCTGGACCATGAAATCGGGCGTTGATGGCAGCTGTTGCCACTGACATGGCTGCAGCCGCACCGGAAACTGCGGTGGTCGGCGTGTTGAGTCCGGTCTTCCCCTGGTTGACCAACTGCTGGTACACTTGACTTTGAAGACTAGATGTCGAGGTGGAGTAGGTGGGACCTGAAATTCACGGAAGGCCAAGAAGTATCAGAAAATTCATCAGTCAACATGAGGTGTCAAAATCTACATTTAATCATTTCGGATCAGAAGACCTCGCGCTCTAGAAGTATTGGCTATTCTATGTTGATCCGTATCTGTTAGTTACCAGGGGTTACAACTTGGTGCGAGTAGGAGAATGGGAAGTCGGTTTCCAACCCAGTTATCCTAAGATTTTGCTTTATCCAACCATACCTTCCGATTCGACAATCACTTGAGAGGTTACCTTTGAAGCCCACGAGGTATCCACATGGGTCAGACTAGGTAAGGCATTTCCATTGCTCTTGTTTATCACACTGTTTGACTTCGCTCAATTAAACATCCACACACCTCATTTGTACATTTTGTACTTATAAACCACGAGTACTCAGTTTCAATCAATACCCGAGGTAACCCAGTGGAAACCGCAAGTTTGTGGATGTGCCGTCACAGGTACTAGACACATGGGATCAAGCAATGATATCCATACGTTTGTCACCGATGTTTTATGGCTCTCAGTTATTACATTCTCCTTGAAACGATTGTCAGTAAATTGTAAGTGACAAAATACACTGTACGTATTTTTGGAATGACAAGTAAAAACGCTGACCCTCAGAAACTCACAGATCATCATAATCATAGACAGCAATACATCAGTGGTTCACACCAATGCTCATGTGTCACACAACCATGAAGATAATACGAACTTTCTATAGGAAGAGAGGAGAAAAAAAGGTGGATAGGGAGAGACCTAACTACTGAAGATAATTACATCTATATCCAAACATTCTACATCAAGGTGCCTACACCCTGCAAACAAACAACCGAGCTGCAAGTGAGAGTAAGGCGTCATCAGTAAGACAGCTCTCTCAGGGCTTTCGGTGCCCCGTGTCATTAAGTGTACTCACTTCTCGGACAACTCGGTCAAACAATGACAACATTGATTCCACTGAGACCGATTAGCCGCCATCTCACCTAAATTCTCAAGCCACCGACTCTGTGAGTCGCGAGGGCCCCAGCCCCGGAAACAAACTCGACCCACAGTGGCCAACCCCTTCGTAAACGACTTCATTTCGCTACATCAGGCCATTATCTGTCCACCTCGCACTTTAAACCAGTCGGTCGCAGTGTCGGCGAACAGTGTTCGGTGTGGCAGACGACTAGATGGCATCCTAACCTAAGCCTGTGTAAACGTAGAGATTGGACAAGAGAACTCGTCTGACAATCACTACCAAACACCCGCTTCCTAACCTCCTCGTTACTTACGCGCTGATGCCA
>QNGE01001358.1:64921-85449 GCA_008508345.1 Paragonimus westermani | reverse complement strand
CTGCGAGACGGCCGATGCAGTATGGAATTGTTTGTGTTGTGAGTAGTCATGGTTGTGTGTGGGCTGAGATACTGCCAGGACGCCCAGACCTAGACAGGAGAACGATTAGGGTTCTCAACCAAAGCATTTGGCTCAAAAGCCTGTACCGCAAGGCAGCGGGTGTGTGGCGGTGTACCAGAAATGGTACGTTTTTCAGGAAGAGATGCCAACCATTTTCCAACCTGGAGACTGTGGTTTGTCAGACCTCTACCTGTTGGCCTGTCTGGTATGAGTAACTCTGTCCAGTTTAGCCCAAAAGGTCATAGAGATGCGCAAGCCGTCACACCACGTCAAGGTCCAGTCTCACAATGACGGCACAGATGTATTTGTTCACAACACTTCCTCTATTTTGCCAGGAGTGGACACACATTGACCCGCTTAAATGTTAATAGATTTCGAGGCACCCTTGATTATTCTTGTGTATTACACGTCAACAATAGTCTATTTTCAGATATGTTCTGCAAAGTTCAGGTTTGGATTTTTTTCATCAGTGTGTTGCTGGCGCGTAGAAATGGATGCAGTGCGCATATGAACGAAAAATGTGATCCAGCGACGTGTACAAAAAACCCATCTAGGCAAATATTAACCATAAACCAACCATTCATGCTGAGAATGAATGGTCGTAGTCCGCAAAGACTAGATCCTAAGAGCGGCGTCTTGGCAGGTCACAGCCCACTGCATGCTGACGGCTTGGCATTAATGCGCGTACTGTTCAAAATATTGTCTGGCATTGCTCGTCCGTCTGTCCACACTGACCGAACAGTTGCGAGACCATGAGACTCAATCAACCGTAACACTCGCTACAGGCTTTTCCAGCGCAATTCACACTTTGCTCAGTCATTTAACCTTTATCTCGTAGTCATCGTTCTTTTTGAACACTTTACTTTTAGTAAACAATAAGCATCCAGTGGGCTTACATGGGATGACAGTATAAATGAATTATGTTTACCTTGCCTCATAAACAGAGATTATAGCGCACACAGCGAAGTCATCGCTCAGACGCGTGCACATTTCGTGCAAACGGACACGCATGTCAGCGTGTTTTTTCAAAATGGCGCTGGACAATAGTGACAACAGTGCACTGAACATCCGAGCATCGTAGGCGTCAAAGTGTTGAATGGTCTGAAGGTCTGTTGCTAAATCTTCACCTGTAGGATAGTCATTGCTGTGCCCACTAAGTAACCACAAATCGAACCGATGAATAAACGAACACTACACACTAGCAATGAGAAGCGACCGGAAACGATGGCTATGAGCAAGTACGATGACCAAGAGCAAAAGATAGTGGTCACTGATCAGAAATGTCTTCTTATTATAAAACTGACACTAAAGGGCTAGCTTACGTATCTGATTGGCTACTGACGTTCAAGTGATACATCGCGACTCTGAATGGTTTAATTCTAAATCGTTCACTGATATAATGTCCTTTGTGCACGCCTACTGGGAAGATTGCATACATACTGGTGTACGTTCATTACCCTTGCCTTACTTCTGATTCACGATACAACATTACGTTGGGGACACTTGCAAACACACACACAGATCCTTTAAACTAATCCTCCTGATGAATGATTCTCTGCAAAATCACCGGTTTACGATTAGCCTGCATAGATAATGTAAAGAAAATGGATATCACGTTGCTGTGCCTGGAATCTCCACTTAGAGACCTATGATCCAATGGACTTGTTGAATTCTGATCTTATACTCAAAGTGTGACTTAATCTTCTTGAATAATCGCGAGGACTTCGATGCCATGATCAAGGTGACTTGTTAGCTGACTGACATGTCCTTAGTTCAGATTAATAGCAATCGAAATTGGTTTCTGTTACAGATAGTGCGCTTAGGATAATTAATGGGTTGGACAGAATCATTGTCTTGAAACTCGAAAGTTACAGGCGTAAATTTTAATCTTGCTACCTTGAATCTACGGAAAGACTAATGAGCAGTTAAAGTGGTGGTCGATTTGTTGCTAGCATCCAGCCGTACAGTTTATAATGGCCTTACATCATCAAGTCGACTACAAATAACCCGGTTGACATGCAAAATCTATTACATTACCCATAAAGCCGATTGTGAGATAGAACAGTACGTTGCCAACTGTGATATCTTATTTCAAAAGTAAACATTTTAAAGTTATCTCACTTACCTCTCAACAGGCCTGGTCCCTCGTTGCGTTTTTTTGTTAGGATCCGGTTCGTGGCGTGGTTGACCTAATCGATGAAGAGATCGTAAATACAAAAATCAGCAGATTTGTCCAAAAGTGGCTGTGATAATAGCAGTTACCTCTCTGAGGATATGCTGTTTTTGTTTTTGTAGACTCAAGTCTCCCCCAAAAGATGCAGGAGAGATAAAGAGCAAAGCATGGTGTGGCTATCCAGTGCTCACAAGCCAAGCAGGCAAATGGGAAAATGACCACACGATGGAAGGTCTGAACATCCACATTTTACTAGCATGCGGAGGACACAAATTAGCTGCCAATAAGATTGTTGGCACAAGTGCATGGGACAACAGATTCAGAGAGAATCGACTGGGAGATCTGATCAACTGTTGGGAGCCACATGAAGGGCATACGTAAGCGACCTCACTATCTAGGTAAAACTGAACAATATATAATATGCTTTATGTTACTCTAAGTCAATCTAAAGATGTTTCACGCCTAACCGTGGATATGCGATCGAAATTGTAATGTTACGCAGATAACACTGGTGAATGTGAACAAGATACTTCCTCCGGGGAGCATCCAACAGATGTTAATATTCTCAGGTGAGCACTTAAGGTATACGCTCATTCAAGGATCATTGAAGTGACTGCTCACAGTATTTGTCTGTCTTCTGCGAGAAATATTATTGTATTTGAGTAGCATAACAGTCCGATCAACTCTTACACGGAAGATCATGTATGTCGCGTGTTCGCCTTAGAAAACAGTGTAATTAAATTATGTAGAACATCAAACCAACTTTGGATGTGATTAATAACCCAACGATGCCATTTGTTGGAACATCGAAACAAGTACAAGTGTCCGAGGGTCGTATTGTTTCATTATTTATTGTTGTTTTCAATTCGTGTGCACATAACTTTATCGGTAGTACAAACGCACGGCTGCTGGACGGACGATCATGGGTTCGAACCTAGGTTACCGTAACTGCTTTCGTTTACATTTTGACAGCCCGACGTTGTTCACCTCATGCGCGAACCAATTTTCCACATAACCGTGAACAAGTTGTAGTGTAAAAATGAGACACTCAACGCACTCTGAGACTGTAACGTCTATAGAAAGACAAAGATAAGTCAATCTGTTAGGAGTGCTGGAAGCCCAGCAAGTTCAAAGATCAGAATGCATACACTCTGGAAGTGCAAAACACTAGTATTTAGGTCATTTCTGTTCTCAACTGGCCTAATGAAGGCGGACTTTGGTCAGTATCATTTGCTTGAGAAAGCATACACGACAATAGAGATTATGCGGACTGCGACTGACAGTCTTCAACGCTTACGATACCGGAAAGACAACCAGATGTTATTGCCGTCATCGTGGTTACTAGTATCGTTGAAAAGAAAGGCGTGTAATACGAGTACCTTGTCTACTGAATTTTGTAGCGCTGAAAATCTACCGTATGTTATGGGACAGTATACAGACCGGGCATGTTCAACCATGGTTTTCGCCCTTGTTAAGTAGTCTGTGTCAAGTAGAATAATCTCGTGGACTGTAATGCAGCTTTTCAACCAGAATATCGAAAAGTAACAAATAAATGATCAAACATCAATATATAACAGTAATTATACACACCCAGAATAAGAAAAACTCCTTCGATTGTCTTGATATTCCTCATTTTTAACAAACTTTATTCAGAATTTTTCATTCCATTTTTACATCTACTTGTGATGGATAATCAACTCGAAGACATTCAGTGGAATCCCTCGACGCAGCAGTGAGATATGGTCAGAGCTCACAGTGGGTGGATTGCGGACGACACCAGCGACCGGATGGGTCGTCACTCAACGAAATTCAGCCAACAGGCAAAAACCGGCTAGAAAAATTGCACGACAGAATGCGTCAGCCGCATGCATAAAATCAGAAGGGAGTGCACACGACATGTAAGTGGAAACAGTCGCTGCTTTATAGACTGGAATTTCGATTCATAAACGCGAGCGCGTGAATGGCGTTGGAACGTGTGGATTTGACAATAGAGATCTTGCTTTAGTGAATGTCTTTCCACTGCATAGGGGCGGTTTGATTATAGAAACACCAATTCAGGCTCAAAACGTATGGGTGTAGACACACGTGTCCTCTTCAGACGGGATTCAGGGTAAAATCCGATTTTTGTTCAACTGCTTCAGGCAACACTATCAGTAGGGTTCTGTCGTCTCAAAGGTAATTGTCTCAGTCGGCATTTTGGGATACTTCGCAGGTCAGTCCTCAAGACCTCTCTTAAACGTGAGAAAGTAAATTTGTGACGTTCGTTGTTACTACATCACACAAGTTTGTCAAAGTGAGGATGATTGGTAAAAAAAATTAGAAGGTACAAAGACAAGAGTGCGCATATCATTATCGTTATAAGGGTTTCCAGAATGCCTAAAATCAATAATCGGTCAATACATTCACCCTACTTTAGCGGTAGCGGATGTAACTCTCGAATTCTATACATACAACCGGCGGAAAAAACGGGTCCAATGGACACCCTGTATGAGGTCACCAAATTGGCAGACTATCATCAACAAGACAGTCATAACTAGCTCGACGCAACAGTTGGTAAAAGAAGTTCTCAATATCGACCCAAACTTGGTTGTGGTGAATACGGCAATTAGATAATTGTAAAATTGACAGACTATGGATGAAGAACCATTTTCAGAGGAACTGCTGAAACACAGTAGTTTACACTTGGAAAATGTTTCCCACAGGTTGGTTTATCCAATTCGGAAGCAGATTACACCATGAAGTTTCAGAACATCGGAGGTTTTGAGAATAAATACTTGATGTAGAAGTCAACAATCAACTGTTTTTTTTTCATGGCTGACCATTGTTATTTGTGCACAGAGCGATGGAGCACGAAAGAATGAAAAACGGCTTTGCTACACCAGCAGAGATACGAATTGAGAGTCACTACGGATAAATCTTTAACTGGACTGAGTTTTGAAAGCTGTCAGCATTTGAGAAGAGTTTGGGGAGTGGTATACATAATGAATTCGTCAGGGAAGCGAGTAGTTCGCTGATTTATCTCTGAACACCAAGCGATGGGTATGCATAGCTACGACTGGTTTCACTTTCAACGCCCTTGAACACCACGGCATGAAGACGAAAACAAGGTCACTGACATACAAAACGAAGGAATCCTGTGCGTTCTATGAGGTAGTAAGTTGAAGAGTCTGGAAACTTTGATTCATGTGTTTTCAGTTGTAATATTTACACCAAGCATTCTATGACTGGAAGAAATTTCGAACGCAGCGGTACACCTCTGTTTATCAAATCAGAAGGACTGTGACAGACATGGTTGCGCCGGTCACCTGTTGTATGCGAACTGGCTTACACTCCGACTAACATGGTTTTCCTCATCTCAACCCTAACTTCATTCAAACTTTCTCCATTCATCCCATCTAGTGCAGGCGCGCCAATGTTACATGTCTCACACTGCTGACACATTAATTTCGGGGTGATTATTTCAAGTTTGTTTTGGTGTAATGAGCATCGTTATCCAACATTTACTACAACTGGACTGACTCTAATGTACAAACGTCCGCTTACACGTGCCACTGGATATACGCTGGCAACTCACCAAACTCACCTAACACATGAAGATTTCCATGTAGAAAATGGCGGATCTCTCCGGAGCCAAACAGACAACACCAACACCATTCAGCTCACTATGTACAAATAGCGACAAAAAGAGTATTAAAGCTACAAATATCGTATGGGGAAGTCATGATTAAAAAGTGTTCAGCCATATTCAAATTCCCAAGCATCATCCGTTAAGGCATGTGCGATATAAATCATTGGGTGCACAGTATGAAAGCTGGGGATATTGCTCCTAACACATACAGTCAGCGAGGGGCTCGTGGACATGCATCCGACAGTTTCCACCCACAATCAATGTGAACGAGCACAGCATCGCTGAAGCGTCCGACCGGGGAAAACCATTAGAGCATACGGTATGACAAAATTTTAGAATACTTTGCCGGATAGGAAAAGCAATAACAGGGAAAGGTATACATCGATAAGTGAACAGTTAAGAAATTTTCATGAATCAGAAAGTAAGGATACGCATCATTCTCACCAGAAATACACATACACGCGTATTCCAAAAAAGATGGACCACAGCAGTGGTAATCGGGTACAATATGAGAGGACAAAAATGTAACGCATAAGGTCAGGAAGGAAACAAATGTGGAGGGATGAGGAAGTTGCAACCATGTACACAGAGACTAACAACACCAGAGCCATTGCCTTATACTCTCTGCCATCTCAGACAACGTCCTCAATCAAACGTGTTCAGTGTCCTCCTCACCCTAACCAGTAAGCCACGAACACCACACCGAAACATGCTTCGTAGGGAGTACCGTCATGTCCAAAAACCCAAGTCGCACGCTAACCACCGGACTGCCGACTACAACCTAACCAAACACGCGCAAACACGATGTGGCAGGATGTGGCACGCGATGAGTTGGCATTCGTGAAATGTGGCAGGGCAACGAAGTCTGTGAGACGAGATTAATATGTTTGGGGGTTGACAGAGTTTAGTCGTCTGGAAGACACGTGGACGAACTTTGTCACTGCTGACACGATGTTCTCACCGAAAACCGCTACTGCTTCGGAGATATCGATGGTCGACAACCGACACTCTATGAACATGCCCGATGTGAATGGACCATGTTTCGGAGCCGTACAATAGGACTGTCTTCACGGTGGCATTATATACTCGGTCTTTCACAGAACGACTAAGATCATGCCAATACCACAGATGGCGTAATTTGGCAAACGTCCTCCGAACCGCTGCTATGTGATTTGTGACCTCGCCAGACATTGTGCTAACGCTGATACACCGCCCAGGATGCACAAACTCCTCGACTACTTCCAACAACTCACCGCCAACGGTGACAACAGGCACACGGTCATGTCAATTTTGAAACAGCGCCTTGCAATTAGTAGGTGCGAAGGCCATGCCAAACTGACGAACTGAACTGTCTAAGGCGTACTGGGTCCCATATGAGACCTCATAGATTAAGGCAATTCCATCCGCATACTCCACGTCTGGAAGTCGAGTGACAGGGCGGAAATCCACACCGTCATATTCGCAGTCTGTCAGGGCACACCATAGGATATCACCTACTGCAAAGTTGAATAGAGAGGGGGAGACTGCGTAACCTTGTCGCACCCCACTTGAGGTGTGAACGGTCGGCGATACGCTCCTATAAGCCATAACCCTGCCCGAGGTCCGACTGTGAATTGCTTCCAGGATGTTCACATGAGTCTCAGACACATCACTCCTCGACAAACAGTCCCCGTGTGCAACTCTGTCAACCGAACCGAAGGCCCATCTGATGTCCAATAAAATAACAGTTGTTGGCCATCCATAGGAACGACGGAGTTGGAACATCTGGCGAAGTGTGAACATGTGATAAATGCAGCAACGGCCCGGCCGAAACCCAGCTTGATCCTCACCCACATGCTGCTCGCACGTTTCGCATAGTCTACGAAGTTCCATGGATCCGAACACCTCTGACGCAATGCGAATCAGGTATGATCATTCGGTGATTCACACACGAAGGGCGTGAGCCCTTTCGGAAACTGGGGACGATGTCAGCCGAACCGCAGTCGTTCAGGGCAAATTCAGTGATCCAGAGTTTCTGGAACAGAGCCTGCAGCTCTCTAACTAGAACTGGACCTAATTGTGGACAAACGAGCAGGACGGAGTTCGTCTGAACCGGGTGCCTTGTGACGTTCCAGAAACGTGATCTCGAGATCAACTTCTGTTTCCACGGGGGAGGTGGGAAACGCAAACGGACCAGTAGACACAGGCAGAGCCCGAAGGCTTAGTCAATGACGCGGGTGACCAGATGAACCGCTGTTGGAAGTGCTCGGCTCAGCATCCTGAGCGTCGTTGCGGGTTGTGAATAGGCGCACCACTGAATTTGTAGAGTGTCTCGCCAACACCTGACTACCTGCTACCAGATGCCCGGATGGGATGGGAAGGTTTCCGAGAGTTCCCGGTAGCAGTGGTTTGTTCCCACTGAATGGCGCGTTGTGTACACCAGGCCTCGCGATTCTCTTGTATTTGGTTCTGGAGGTGCGGGCTATTAGCCTTGCGGGTCTTGTTGTGTACGCCGCTGGATGGAATATTCGGGTGTGTCGAGTATTTCCAGTGATCGCATAGACACCCAGTGTTTGGTAGCTGAACGAGCAACAGTACAACGTTTATGCGTTGTATACCGTATATGTGTTAACTGTGTCTCACTGTCCTCTGTTGGGTGGGGCTCTAGAATAGAGGCTAGCGTACACTGGTAATCGTAAAGGATCAGCGTCCCTGTTAGTTTAAATACGTCAACTTATCGTTGACTGCGAAGTGGCACCCTACCAAAACGCAAAACGAACTTGGCACATAACAGTGCACGGTCTGAATCCAACTGACAGTTCACGAAAAATGCAGTTATCATTTCAATAAAATGCCTGGTGGTGCACCCTCCTATTGCATTATTGACTTAAGGAGTTTCCTTACAGGTTGAAATCGGAACGAAATTGGCAGACAATTGGGCATGGTTAACTGAGCTGTTTCAGTGTCCATTCGGGTGAAGATACATCTATCACGTGATAGCAATCATGTTCGGACAGGGCGGATGCCAGTCCGTGTTTGGTGGACAGATGCCGTACACCTAAGTAACACGTCTAACTGCGAATGCCCAGATGTCCCATTCTGTCCATCTGTTGTTTCATATCCGCTTAGTCCTTATCGCTCCGACCTATTGACCGCCTCGTGACTGGCGTATTGCAATTCGGTGATGCCCAGGACAGCAGTTATCGAAGCGACGATTCAACCAACATAAAAATACCTACTCAGTACTGAAGTAGAAGTCCCAGTTCATACTAAATCATACAAAATCTGCGCGGTCAGTGACAAAACCGCTAAAGACTGCAAATTATAGGTTTCCTGAATGCTAAGGAAAGAACCTCATGACACACCAGTGGGAAACGAAAATGCCTAATTAAAGAAAGGCCCTAATTTTGCAGCAGACAACCCACGTTTTGCTAAGTGAATAAAACACGAATGGATCGTTTATGTGAGAGACCAGATGCGACCCATTTGTCACTGGTTACTGCGGTAGTAAACGGAAGTCAACACCCAGCGTAGTAATGACATTTTCTCTGCTTTTGGTAATGACTAGTCACTACACTTCGCCTAATTTTCGACTTTTGCAACTATTATAGTCACACTCCACGTTAACCATGACGTATTACACTTCAAATGTGGCCACTGCATGCTCATCTCGCTGGTTCAAACGCAAAGCCCTCATTTGCATACGCAAATTACGTCAATAGGGAGTGTAAACAATGCGAGCTACTTACAAATGGTCAGTAGTATGGATAAAAGTTACAAAATTCCAAAATTCCAGTTCTTCCTCGGGAGACCTGCAAACGGTGGACAGATTTCCAAACCTCTTATGGGGTGCGACTGCCGTCGGGTGGATTATCATGAACGTACAGGTAAGCCACCTTTTGGAAGAAATTCGCATTTGATAGCAACATTCGCACACTGATGAAGGTTTAGCAGGATTCATTTAGTAACGAACCAGTGTAGATAGACTCGAGGTTTACCGGGAGATGAGGTCACAGCAATAATGTACATACGCCTGTCGATCGGAGGTTGAATTCATATTCATCTAACAATTAAGAAATTTTGGTTACCATTATCGCATTAGGACTAGAATGACTACTTCGAGTTAGTCAGTGGGAACCAATGTTTCAAACTATTTCCAGTTAATTTACAACTACACGTTTAACTGCCATCACCTCGGTAGAGTGTTCAGGTTGTCCGAAGACCTAGCGATCCAGATGACTTGTTTTTTCATATTTATGGGTTAGCAACTGAAAATTCATACTGACATTATTAAACACGAGAAGCAGCAGTTGGATTAAGGATGAAACCTCATCAGTGTAGTACGTTTCACGTAGGTATTCACAGTGGTTTACACATTGACCACACACAAGGTTTAGTGACCTTCGGTTAGCTCGAATGGCCAACACAAAACAAGTGTTACTCTCTACTGGTTTCTGTCATTTTAACACCAGCTATAGGAAATGTGAGTGGAACAGCTGTACCTTCTAACTAGCTTTACAAATTGTGATGTCGAATGAATCAAATATCATTTGTATGGCTACTAAGAGTTGGAATAATGAAACGGTCATATATGTGGGGGTAGACTGTCACTAACTACATTTTAGGGAGTTCGAAAATCAATATGAGCTCACTTTTTTCAATGAAATTGACCCATTCCTTGATCAATTCTGTTTTTACTTAATTATCTATCCTCTTATATTTGAGGGATGGTTGTAATCGTGGTAATTAAATGGGTTGCGAACTATTGGTGCATATACGCAGTCTGTGCAGAATGACTGGTGGTGGCAGGAGGCAATGTGCATTATGCGCATATATATATGTATACACAAAACCCTTCGATATGCTTTGAACAAACCGTTAGGACGAAATTGAACCAGATTAGGGGAAGGTATTCACATGATCACAATCCATTCACGATAGGAAGGCGGAACGTGCGGGCTCTGATTGGATGCAAATGCACACAAACATACACTGCAGATCAGTGGATGTTTGGACAAATAAGCGAAAAAAAGACCCCAAGAAATTAGTTTCGGCCGCTGAAACGAACGATGGATGATCAACATTGAACTGAGCATGCTAGAGCGACAGTGAGTGAGTAAAGAAACCGAGGCTTAGTAACCAAAACAGCAAGGCACGCGAGCATGATCGTTTCTCCGGTGCAACAACTTCCATTGGTCCGTCTCGATTAACTTTTTGGTGTTAATTGGGGACATTCACAAGCACAGTATCATGGGTAGTGGTGGTGGTGGTAAACGGCGATCATGTGAGGGCAGACATAGACGTTCATAATGCACAAGGACATATACACATATTCACCTAAGACGTAAATGTGGGATAATCCACTGCGTTCATCGCCAATTAATTATTCTAACAAATGGACACCTGAGCATTGCAAACCGGTGTGCATGCACTGATGTGAAAATAGATTTATGAAATAAATCAAAGCCTGCGCATTCCTACTCACATCACCCGAACACAGACAGGTAGTGCTTTGGAAAACCTTATGTACACCTAGCATTCTAGGTCATAAAGGTTCACGGTTGGTTGATCCTGTAGAAAGAACGACAAAGCAGGGTGTATGAAATCCTGTCGAATATAGCAGAATATGTAAATTTAGGCGGTCATCTGTAAGTCTTCGGAGAAAAAACTGTGGAAAGAGAGGAGCGATAATGAAACTGACATATAACCAAGTTGATCACACTGGACATAGGAGGGCGGACCATTTACTTTCACTGGACCTCCAAGTAGCTCGTTCTCTCAGTAAAAATCGTCGTGTTGCTCTTGAAATAGCGCGATTTCTAATTATTGGAATCTTAATTCAACCACTGTGAAGATAGAAGAGTTTATATCGTACATACGTATGTTTTTTCACTGTGTTTACATATGGTTGGGAACAGTGGTGGCGTTGTTCGTAGCTCGGGTTGATGGTTTTGGTATTGGTATGTTCTCCGAGCTTGGCATTTAGGTTGCATCTTAGCTGTCAAGATGTTCTCGTATTTTCGTAATCAATTGTGGGGGCGTCGGCTATTAACATACGCAGCATCCGTCTTCCGTTTTGTCCGGCTATTGCTCAAGTTTGTGGATGATTGAGCGGTGGTCTGTAGTTGATACTTGATGGAACCTAA
This sequence comes from Paragonimus westermani, assembly GCA_008508345.1. Classification (NCBI taxonomy): domain Eukaryota; kingdom Metazoa; phylum Platyhelminthes; class Trematoda; order Plagiorchiida; family Troglotrematidae; genus Paragonimus; species Paragonimus westermani. The sequence goes on along the minus strand of QNGE01001358.1, from coordinate 73,463 downwards.
ATGCAATCTAAGTACAACCTAAATGGCAGGCTTGGCGAACATACCAATACCAATATTTTTCTTAGTATCGGCGAGCTTCTTGAAGATGACCTAGTCTTGTACCATAAATCTTGTCTTCGCTAATGAGAAAAAACAGAGATTTTGGTTATGCAAAAACCACAGCGCTATACCGATAATGGGTTTGTTAGCAACACTTTAGATCGGACAGACACAATATACTTCATGTTTCTAATTAGTCGCAACTACGGTTATTAGTGCTCGAGATGTTAATGTACAGTACATGTTTATTGGAATCGATAAGTAAGTCACTTAAAGCTGAAATTAGCAAGATCTGATATTTTGAGGATTCTTAACACAGCAAGCGAATTGATGCCCCAAAGCGTCAACAGATTGTTTAATATGTTTGGCAGTTTTGCGATGCACGTGCTCATTTGGAGGGTACTTATCAAACAGTGCCGACACACCTAACGACAGAGTGCGCAATGGACATCCGCATAATGAGGGCATTTCTTCACACATTCGATCTGTTTAACGAACCAAAAGGAAGGGACTTTAAAAAGAGATAAAACATGGCTCTGTGTCAGCTGTCTCTTAAACCTTTTGTTACGTTGCACAAACCGCATTAGTTCTACCATAACAACCGGTTAACTTGAGTGAATACGATAGCATTAAGACGAGCGTTCAAGTGATTGAAACTATTTTCTTAGATTCAAGTTGCGAACATACCTAGCCTCCTGGTCCTTCAACCCGTCGTCATGCTTTGTATATATCCGTCAGATGTATGAACACAGACTTAGTTAGATGTGTCCAGAAAAGATGACGCCATTCATGTTAAAATGATGCAAGGTTACTTTGGCCATCATTCTGCTGGACCAGAAGTGAACACCAACAATAAAGACAACGTCATATTTTACACTAAAATACTCCCCGTTAAATGTCACCAACCTGATCCCATGCCTAGTATTCTTCTGGTCAGTAGTTGACTCGAAACCTAAAAGTTGCATAAGTTTCACGGGCACCTTTATTCCAAGTCATTTCATTGTATGCATCCTTCTTGTTGCAAAAAACAGGAATTGAGCGCGTTCCCAAGTTGACCGGTTCCGCCAGTCAAACCACTCAGAACCACCAAACGGACCTTTCATCGATCACAACGTATTCGCTGTGACTGTTAAGCTTGATTAACAAAAAACTGCTTGGACCATTTACTACACTTCAGCCATTTGCGGCCCCCATTATAGTGTTCTAACTCGGCAAATCCGCGCCTTTTCTCCTCGCCTCGGTGGCAGCATTCTTTATCTTATCAATAATTTCTTTCCAACTTATTAACGTTGCTTACGTTGGTTTGCAACACGACCGGATTGATCAAACCAATGTGTTTTAATACTGGCGTGATTCCTCGTGGTGATACACAAGCACTAATTCCACCCGCTTTAGCGATCCAAAAATGATTAGATTTAGGGTAAAATTCGAAGGTTGGACGAATGGCCTGCAGAAACGTGCTGGCCGCATTAATGACTGGCAATCAACTGAGTTTTAAAATGCAATCAAACTAACGATAGCAATTGTCTTGAAATTTCGTGAATGTCCAGGAGAGTCAGCTGGCCACGTTGTGCCCATTTCATTCAGCAAAAAACTAGTTAATGAATATTTGTTTACGTGACTGAGATTAAACATCATTGGAGTGTACAGTCAATCCGAGATGCTCAACGGTAAGAACGCACACCCAAGCTTTTAACATTATGAAACCCCAAAGTTTGTGTAACTATTTAGATAGTCTTGCAATATTCTGTCATGTGTCAGTCGATCACTGAGGCGCGCCTGTCTATACTCACAAAATTTAACGTGACAGTTTGAAGGACTCTGTGGTACACGAATGAGAATTTATACCACCTGTGAGTAGGTTACTCGTATGATAAAATTTTAAGTTGGATTTTCCATCAAATGTTGGATTTAGCTGAACACATGAAATGGGAAGCCGTTACTAAGATATAGTTAATGGCACAAGACACAAGTGTCGTCCATCTCAAAACCGTATCGAGTAGCACAATACCACTTGAAAAATAACATCCTGATGAACTAGAATATGCTACTGGTACCACTCTCAGATTAGCCCCCTCAAGTCTTATAATGTTCAGCAAAAAATACATTCTGCATAATAGCACCAGCAATGTAAAGTGCAATCAACGCTTCACTCCACCAAACCAGAAGAAACTAACCTCAATTTTTCTTCCCATGACTATTTGACCGTTTAAGCTCTCACGGGCACGCTCTGCGTCTGCGGCGGTTGCAAAGGTGACAAAGCCGAATCCCTTTGAATGTGTGAAAAAGTACACTTAAGCAAGTTTGTATAAAGGTGTTAGTGTTAACCTAATGAAATAAATCATAAAACAACACATTCGGAAAATCGATTACTGGACAGCAGTTGGCTAAAATCTCGAACTTCAGCCTGCCTCTTGCCAGTATATCAGGAACAAAAATTATGAATACTATCATTCCGCAATTGAAAACACAGGAGGCCGTTCTGGTAATTCTCGGTGTTGTATCAGAATTCCTGAGTCTAAATTGCTCAATGATAAAGGTTATCTTTTTCGTGACCACAGTCACTTAACAAATAGGTTTTCATAACGGGCTCAGTGACAGCAACATTCACTTATGTTAACGGCATCCGACAAATTTCGCTTAAAATTTGCCCAATTTCTCACTGGTTTCACAAGGAGGTGAAACAGCCGAGCAAGAATAAGGAAGACGAAAATTTTGCTTCAGTAGCTGGGCCACCCAGTTTGAATCACAGGAATATTATGAGATCCAGGAACGTTAACTAGCAGCTCCTGAAAATATGATTTTTGGTTGAAATTCCTGTAACAAACGGTATTTTTCTACATACGTGTTCGTTGCACTTTAAACTTTGGGCAAACTCCGCATCATACCATTTGAGTGCACACTGTATGTGCTTTCCTGAACAACATCCCCTCGTGAATCGCACATAACTGAAGCGACGAACATTCTTTGTTAAACATTTTTTAATGTACTACAGCCCTGTATATGTGCTTTGATTGGCTGGCCCTTGCTACGGTTAGTTCTACAGTGGATAGCAATTAACTAAATGACATTAACTGGAGATATGTGACTAGATCATGTAAATTTTCTGTTTGTTATTTTGTTTGTGTGACAGCAGAAGGAACCAACTTGGTTATTCACGTTTTCGGGATTACCGGTGAGTAATACAGATTTTGGTTTACATAACTTGCTCATCCCTCATAACCGGCGAAAGCTATCATATTTCTATGGACTTATCAGCCAGCCTCTTGCGAGAATAAACTCCTGAGTCGAAGTTAATACTTGTTAGAGCTCGGCAGTCGTGCATTTCCCTACATAGGTCAGGAGTCGAACTCCAGCCATGATGCCATGAGGCAACCACGTTGATCAGTGCGCCACTCACCTCATATCAGACATGACCAAATCATTATATAGAGGCGCTGATCCACATTCGTCCGTGAGTAGTGCTCAGAATTCGCGACTATCTCGACAGCAGACACAGTAAGCCCAGAAGAAATTGACAGCTTCGAACATCTGTGAGTGATATGTTAAGTATGTACAGATTAAAATTCCTTTATGCTCACCAGTAACCTGGGTCAGATAGTTTGGGTTGAACATTTTAATATTTGACTCTCGTTGTGACGTTAGCACCAAATAACGGATAACACAGGAATGTTAAATTTAAAGTCCATGGTGTTTTCTGGAGAGATGAGAACATAAAAATCAACACTGAATCTATAAAAAATCAATGGCCTCCACTACAACCTCTATTCGAAAGAGGCAGGCTGCAAAGTCTAACTAAGTGCGAAGGCTGCTATCAAATATGGGTGACGCTCAACACGAACATACACGGCACAAAACGCATAAACGTTGTACTGTTTCTCGTTCAGCTACCAAACACTGGGTGTCTATGCGATCACTGGAAATACTCGACACACCCGAATATTCCATCCAGCGGCGTACACAACAAGACCCGCAAGGCTAATAGCCCGCACCTCCAGAACCAAATACAAGAGAATCGCGAGGCCTGGTGTACACAACGCGCCATTCAGTGGGAACAAACCACTGCTACCGGGAACTCTCGGAAACCTTCCCATCCCATCCGGGCATCTGGTAGCAGGTAGTCAGGTGTTGGCGAGACACTCTACAAATTCAGTGGTGCGCCTATTCACAACCCGCAACGACGCTCAGGATGCTGAGCCGAGCACTTCCAACAGCGGTTCATCTGGTCACCCGCGTCATTGACTAAGCCTTCGGGCTCTGCCTGTGTCTACTGGTCCGTTTGCGTTTCCCACCTCCCCCGTGGAAACAGAAGTTGATCTCGAGATCACGTTTCTGGAACGTCACAAGGCACCCGGTTCAGACGAACTCCGTCCTGCTCGTTTGTCCACAATTAGGTCCAGTTCTAGTTAGAGAGCTGCAGGCTCTGTTCCAGAAACTCTGGATCACTGAATTTGCCCTGAACGACTGCGGTTCGGCTGACATCGTCCCCAGTTTCCGAAAGGGCTCACGCCCTTCGTGTGTGAATCACCGAATGATCATACCTGATTCGCATTGCGTCAGAGGTGTTCGGATCCATGGAACTTCGTAGACTATGCGAAACGTGCGAGCAGCATGTGGGTGAGGATCAAGCTGGGTTTCGGCCGGGCCGTTGCTGCATTTATCACATGTTCACACTTCGCCAGATGTTCCAACTCCGTCGTTCCTATGGATGGCCAACAACTGTTATTTTATTGGACATCAGATGGGCCTTCGGTTCGGTTGACAGAGTTGCACACGGGGACTGTTTGTCGAGGAGTGATGTGTCTGAGACTCATGTGAACATCCTGGAAGCAATTCACAGTCGGACCTCGGGCAGGGTTATGGCTTATAGGAGCGTATCGCCGACCGTTCACACCTCAAGTGGGGTGCGACAAGGTTACGCAGTCTCCCCCTCTCTATTCAACTTTGCAGTAGGTGATATCCTATGGTGTGCCCTGACAGACTGCGAATATGACGGTGTGGATTTCCGCCCTGTCACTCGACTTCCAGACGTGGAGTATGCGGATGGAATTGCCTTAATCTATGAGGTCTCATATGGGACCCAGTACGCCTTAGACAGTTCAGTTCGTCAGTTTGGCATGGCCTTCGCACCTACTAATTGCAAGGCGCTGTTTCAAAATTGACATGACCGTGTGCCTGTTGTCACCGTTGGCGGTGAGTTGTTGGAAGTAGTCGAGGAGTTTGTGCATCCTGGGCGGTGTATCAGCGTTAGCACAATGTCTGGCGAGGTCACAAATCACATAGCAGCGGTTCGGAGGACGTTTGCCAAATTACGCCATCTGTGGTATTGGCATGATCTTAGTCGTTCTGTGAAAGACCGAGTATATAATGCCACCGTGAAGACAGTCCTATTGTACGGCTCCGAAACATGGTCCATTCACATCGGGCATGTTCATAGAGTGTCGGTTGTCGACCATCGATATCTCCGAAGCAGTAGCGGTTTTCGGTGAGAACATCGTGTCAGCAGTGACAAAGTTCGTCCACGTGTCTTCCAGACGACTAAACTCTGTCAACCCCCAAACATATTAATCTCGTCTCACAGACTTCGTTGCCCTGCCACATTTCACGAATGCCAACTCATCGCGTGCCACATCCTGCCACATCGTGTTTGCGCGTGTTTGGTTAGGTTGTAGTCGGCAGTCCGGTGGTTAGCGTGCGACTTGGGTTTTTGGACATGACGGTACTCCCTACGAAGCATGTTTCGGTGTGGTGTTCGTGGCTTACTGGTTAGGGTGAGGAGGACACTGAACACGTTTGATTGAGGACGTTGTCTGAGATGGCAGAGAGTATAAGGCAATGGCTCTGGTGTTGTTAGTCTCTGTGTACATGGTTGCAACTTCCTCATCCCTCCACATTTGTTTCCTTCCCGACCTTATACGTTACATTTGTGTCCTGTCTTATTGCGGCACATTTTCCACCCCTTTTGGTTGAAACGCTCTATGTATTCTGGTACATACTTATGTGTATAGATCTACTTGGAAGTAGTTCACCCAAATTTCTGAAGTTACTTGACTGTTCTAATACATTGTTCTAGTACATTGACCTCAGATTTTGTGGACATAAACTAAAACACCCGGTTGAAATTCAACCAACACACCCCAAACTATATCCAGTTTGTTAATCGGACATTGATAACAGGAAGGCAAATTCTAGGACGTTGTCCGAAAGTGTCAAACATGATGGGGTTTTAACCTTCCATATAGGAGGCTGTACAGCTTACGCCTGACCAGCTACCAGCACCGACTAGATCAAGATTGCTTGTAACGATTTCATTCCCGAACAATCAGTTTGACTACTGAACATCATTTCATTTTCTACCCGTTAAACTTTTCTTGGTTGTTGTGCGTCATGCAGAAATATAGCTGGGTGACGGACAATATGTCGCCCCTCAAAACGTTTTCAGACTGAATGCGTCTCTGGTAACGGTTACAGTGCAAGCACTGCTACTTGGCTGCCTCTGAATGCGGGGTTCATGGTTTATGTGAAAGGTCAAAATCGTGCGTTTCAAGAAAAAAAGTCGATCGCTGACCAGTCAGAGAATATGGGGGCAATGAATTCTAGGTTCCCCGGTAGATCAACGGGACAAATGATTTTGGAATGTGAGTTGGCCATCCTGAATGAGTTAAAGTGATGCAGAGGGCGCAATGGCCGGTTGTTGACGCGAAGAACATACCGTGTGAAACGCCGGATTGCTTGCTGATCTAATACGGCGGGAGTTGGATCGAGCACCTCCATCTCCCTCACGGTTATCCGTTCACGCCTCAAATGAGGATTACTTGATTATCTAGGACAGTCGATCCCATTCGTACAACATACAAATCGGTGCAATCACCATCATTTCTTAATGGACAACGAAGTATGGACTTCGTCAGACTGCCTTTTGAGTGTGATTCTGAAATCCCCGGTTCGGGTGGGGACTTTTAAACCGACCCCTAACTTAAGCCTGACAAAAGTATTTTGCCTGCTCAACCAAATGGCCCACAACTAAAGAAACAACCTGCGAACTGGGCCGAATGCGATCAGAAATGCAGCCAAAAGCATGAAGAAGTGAGCGTAGTATACACTGAATCCTACCAATGTTTTAGTTGAACCTACTTTGAAGATACTAGTTAAAGTTCAGGGCACCAGTTGGCATGTAGACGGGCGAATCCCATTCGAGTCAACACCCAAATACGCGTCATTTATTTGGTCTGAGATACTGATAGATAGTCTGGGATTCGGCCAATTCCAGGTTGAATATCATCCATATATTCAATCGCGGTCTTTGTATTCAGATATACTTCTCAGCTAGTTTGTTTCAAAAATAGGTACTTGCTACAAGGTTTGCTTTTGATAGTGGTCAACAGCGGTGCATACCTTTGCTACGCCCAGCATCAGAACTCCAGCTTAGTCTCCACGAGGCAACCGTGTTGATTGCTGTGCCAATAACCTCACATTAAGCACATACATTATGAGTAATTCTGAGGTTGCCTGATTGTCCGGATAAAAGACAGAGATACTGTCCACCAAATAACTCCGCGGTTTAAACTTTCGAAAAGGATCGAAATCTCTTATTTCAAAAAATCTGCGAAGCAATATTTTAGAATACCAACGGGTAGTCATGAGTTCGGTTGAACGATTAGGTAACCCCAGAAATCTTCACAAGCAAAGGAGGTTACGGGTACAGATGTTGTGGTACAGCAGTGCCTAGAGTGAGGTCAACGGCGTATTTATCAACACGGTTGCCTCACAAAAGCGCAACCAAAGTTCTGGTTACGGGCATGGCAAGGATATGCATTGTTGATGAGCTCTAACAAAAGCGAACCTCCCATCAGCTGCTTATTTTCCAAACGGGCTGGCTCAAAGTTTACCTGAATGCGAAGGCTGCGATCGAACGTGAGTGATGTTCCACTTGAAAACGGAGTGCGTCAGTAATCGGACTGACCAACGGGATGTAAGAATGATTAGCACCCGAAGTAATTTTTTCTCAAATTACATACGACGAACGGATCGAGCCCGTTGCTTTTTGCAAATAAGAGACTGATGATAGATGGAGAGACAGACACGCTGATGAGCCAGTAAAAAAACGTAAATGACCCAGTTCCACTTAGAGTGACATCAGATCTAAGTGTGGATTTGAAACCTTACTATAAACAAACATCACTGGATTTTCATCATGTTAACCTACTAATATACTTGATACCCTTCCGCGGCATAAACGACCGGGACGTAACAGAAGTTATCGTTCTCTCGACAGTGACATTACTAATCGACCACGACGTTCTCCTACCGTTTTACCCCCTATTTCTTCTGCCTTCCATGTGCCTTCGGGCGATAATTGTTTTCTGAGGCCAAGACAACTGGTAAACGTTAGTGCTTTCAGTGTTCGTACTCTCCGACTAGCCGGTCAGCAAGCTGCTCTGGCAAGTACTCTCTCAAGTCTGGAGCTTGATGTGTGCTGTGTGTCGGAGACGCGAGTCTACGA
>QNGE01001358.1:0-61311 GCA_008508345.1 Paragonimus westermani | reverse complement strand
CACATTTGATCGCAGCGTTCGCATTCAGATAGACTTTGCAGCCAGCCTCTTTCGAAAACAAGCACTAGACTCGAGTTTCGCTCTCATTAGAGCTCATCAGTAGTGCATATCCTTGCCACGACCGGGATTTGAACTCCGGCCATTCCAATTATGAGGCAACCGTATTAACCACTGCGCCATTGACCTCACATTAGGCACGACCGAATTATCAAATCTGAACGCTCAACCCCTCTCGCTTGTGAGCAATGGTCAGGTTGCCCGATCGTCTCGAGGGGAGACACAGTAACTGTCGTGTTAACTCTAATCGATAACCCCGCGATTATGACTTCCGAGACAGGTCGAGAAAAAAACATAATTTAGGGATTTGTTGAAGCAGCTGCAAGGAAAGCTGACTGCCTATGTGAACACACTAGTCAGAGGCAAACCACAATCGATCTGGGCACGCGGAATAGACTGTCGATTACACGGCCTCATTGGCTCAATCTACTACAGCCGGACAGATTGAAAAAGGGGAATTATTTAATCATAAAGAACAATCAACCAATGAGAATGAGCATACTGGATGACCCATAAGTATCAGGTGACTGTAATGGATTTGATCACGAATCGAAATTTATTTCAATTTTCGTTGAAATTATATACAATAGTAATCTCGTTGCACTATATTCCAAGCATACAGGAACTATTTTTTTCTATTAATACTGAGGTAACGTTCATGTTAGAACAACCACGGTGGATCAACTCGGTTTGCAAAAGTGTGTCAGTACAAAAACACAAAAAGTAACAACACTGACCTTGGATCCGCGTTCATTGAAAATTATTTCAACATCGATTATCGTTCCATACGGCTAGAACAACAGAAAACAAGCAGTTGGTTGCATAGATCACTTGAAATGACAAGACCAACAGGTCTGGTAAATTTCAACATTACTATTAGCTATTCAACATTCGGTTATCGATCGGAAGAAGCATTCATGTGAATGTGAAAATTAGGTTTACCAACATGAGTCAAACTAACTGTTTTGTCACATTGTGACCCCGAGAAGGAAGTATTGTTGTAAAAGCGTGTAAAATAACATGCTGTTCATTAATAGGCTGTTGCACGGACGATGTACAAAACTCATCCAGTCGCAGTCATTCATGTACGGGACTGTTGGTAAATTGAAAAAAGCGAATACACATATAACACATCAGAACAGTGACACTTCGTTTACTTACGTTAGCCGTCTACCTAAAACACTCTATTGAAATAGTCATCTCCCATGTATTGAGAATTCCTAGCTGGCCTCAAGCCTGTTATCTATAAACTCATCTGATCATATTATGCTTAGTTATCGCTTGTACCTTTGAACACACGTAGTTTTATGTGGAATTTCACGATATGTATTTAGCAGCCACTGCTCTCTTGTCAGTGCATGTTCAGTGTGCTTGAATTGAAGATGGAATGACTTCACTTTTGGAAAGCTGTGAGCGCTAAACAGCAAAGGGCTTGGATATCACTACAGAGTGTTATTCATCCAAACCGTAAAAATAAACTGAAATTTAACAGTCAGATAAGATTACAAAAACTTAAATGATCGTTTCCAAACATGATGTGAGTAAGAGAACCTGAAATCAAAACACCATGGTTAACGAACGCGAAGTCTTTTCAGCGAATGAATGTCACGAGCAAGATTGCAGATCAGTTTGCTAGCCATTTCTAGCATCACGCAGCCAAACATTTTGTCTAACCTGAGTAGAAAGCTCAGCTTTAAGTTGCATTTTCGCTTCTCTATCAATGGAGTACGTAGACATAACCACATAACAGTTTGTAAGTTAGTGGTTGGGACTGGTTACTCACTGAGGCGAGCAGGAGCAAGTATTTCACACAGTTTACTAAACTGAGTAACTTAAAAGAGCGATGTGAGTACTCATGGAGCCCAGCGTTTTAACGAGATACCAGAAACTTACTCCCAACAAGGATCGTAGATCCGCCTCACGAAATCGAAAAGGGATGTTGGAAACATGTAATCGACGAGGACTCGTTCCGGAAAGTCCATTCGTGGTTCGTTCTTGGGTCTTTTGTTGTGCTTGTTGTGTGAAAGTTTGCTTTAGATTCGTACCGGTCAAGCTGGTACAAGTAGGGGGAGCAGTTACCAGAGTTGAACATTCCGTTGTATCAGTCAGTCTGGTGATGTTGGAAGAGCTTGTAGTGGCCTAAAAGTTTACGTACGACGATGAACCAGGAAATTGATCGTTTAGGAGGTAACACACTTTCATGTCGGTATGATTATGCCAAACAACACAGTGTTTAACTACAGAATAAGTGGGCACGATTGTTTAAGATTGTCGAACGATGAAAACATCAGCAGCAGCAACCCAATAAATGACCATCTTCAATTATCTGTGCAGTTCTCCCAAGGGGAGGCGAGGGTGGCCTGTTTAGTTTAATCGCGTTCAACCGATGTGAACATCTGCAGCGGTTTCAATATATCATGAGTGATCTCCTTCTAATGGTCTCACGGATTCATCTAAAAGACTAAAAGATGGACGAATAATTTTGAGACCTCACCATCAGGAGGGTACTCACACCCGTAATACACGTACTTGCCATACTTCACCCACGCAGGGAATTAGTATACAATGTTAAACCCATAAATATAACTGTGGCGTGTCTAGTAAAATACTCAAATTTCTTTGGATCGATGAGTGACAACCTAGAAAACAGTTATATGAAAAGATCACAAGGTTGTTTCTAATATATAGTACGGTTTTGTGCAATCATTACAAAACTATTCTCATAAATAACTTTCTTACACGTATGTGTGTTACGGCATCCGGAAATACTCAGTTATGGGTGAATTACGTACTTCTCTACAACGATGCAAAAAGACCAGTGTATTCTTTTCAAAGATTAGTTAACACAGCTTTGTGGACGGCGTTACACACCCTCGAATACGGAATCATGGTGACAACAAGAGAACGAACGTGGCGCTGGTGAAGGGTTGACTGTAAGGAAGTTTTGGCCGGTGATGCACAATTCATGAATGGAAATAACAGTCCCGGTGCTAGTTCGAGTTATCAAATCTTGCAATAATTGGTTCGGTAAAAGCACAATCACTTGGAAGAGACCCAGGTGAAGATTTGTGTGCATATGTACAGAACAGAAAATTGGTGACACCAACTCACTATAGGGGTACTCAAAACCATCACTTTTTTCGCATAGGTCACATCATCTTCGTATTCGTTCGAGCTCATTCGCTTTAAGTTCATTCCATTATGAGATGTTGACGTGTCTGTTGGAAAAAACAGGAAACAGGCTGTAACATTTGTGAATTGGTGCACAAGTGAATACGGCTAGTTATCTTTGTAAGGTCATTCTCCGACCTTCACACGAATTTGAAAGTACATGAAAATGATGTTAGAACGTGTTCAAGAACTGTGCGAAGTGTTTATTAAAAATGCATCTGACCAACTACTCATATTGAGTGATATTAACCTCAGTGACAAATTTAACAGTCACTAATTTTAAATACGTTCTTAAAAGAGCCGACCAAAAGTATTCTTTTGCGTTTCCTCTGAGAGGTGTCGTGCGTTATTTTTAGGAACTGTACTGACATTAACGATAGCTATTGGGTGACTTGAGTCGAGCCATTCGAAGAAACGGGTCAGTCAGTTTGAGGTGAATTAATGATGGGCACGGTTTCCTCTTCGTATCGTGTTCACCAGCAGTTCACAACCTTGCTCAAACCAGGAACTGAGTTTCCCTCCTCGTGCTTGTGATGTGAGCATATGATCCACATTTAATCTAGCCCCATATTAAGCACGAGTGATTAGCCAAATTTGAGCTTTGGATCAAATCACTCTAGCTGTCCAATCAGAACCATTTAGCCCCGGGTAACTCAGAATAATGGCTCGGAAGTCGAAGCTTCTCACTGAAGCTGAATCTACTTTGATTACTAATTAGTGCGGATTGAGCACCAGTACAAATTACTCCCAGCTTTCGCATTCAGAAAGGCTTTTCAGCAAGCTCCTTTAGAAAAGAACCATTGACGGGTATTTAAGAAACCGTTTAGCACAAGTCGGTCATTAGCCAAAGTTAATCAGAACTTCCTCGTTCCCATTAAGTTTTTAATAGGATCACTCGGAAAAACCACTAGGCTCGAAGTTCGCCCGCGTTAACACTCAGGGTGTCAGTAGTTCTGGTCCATTCCTAAGCGAACCATTTTAAAAAACCTATCTGACAGTGTCACACTGGAATGCACAGCTAACCATGAATCTCAACCGTTCATAATGTATGTTCGCACAAATTGTAGATTGGTCACGGGTTTGTATTACCAACAATTTTCAAGCGGGCCAATGAACTGAAGCGTCACCCTAGAAATTTCGTTACACTGGGAAAACTTCAGTTAATGTACGATCTCAACATTTGGTTTAAAGAAAATAAGAACACTTGAAATTCGGCCACGTATGGACAACACAGACATACAAGAAGGATATTTACAGAACATGACTATACCGTTGATTATTTCATTTGCGTCCTCATGATAGTTGAAAATCCCTTTCGGTGATGAGGGCTTGTTGTCACTCTCGTTCTCTGCGTAGGTTGGTGGCATGCCAGTCAATTCACACGCATCAGCAGACATCGCTTTGGTCACGTAATTAAGTGAGTTACAGTTGAATGGGCAGAGGTCAGTACGATCCCAAATGCTTAAGTGGGTCTCATTTGCCTTTGACGATATGGAGTGCCATTCACGTGCAGAACGTCGCCCCCAGCTTTCTCCTTGTCTGTTTGATCGGTTGTTCCAGTCGGAACCGATTTGCGGTTTACCAATTGACAGCCGTATCAATCTCTGTGTTGTGTAGCAGAAGAAAGCAGAGCTGACGTTTTTTATAACTAAATCATGGAGGACGTTTAGTACTAAAACGTGTGAGGTTCTGCTTGCATATGAAAAGCTGATATACTGGATGTATAATACTTGGAACTGTACGCACTGGCAGCTGAGCTCCGATCGTGACTTGTGATCTCCAGAAGTTAGCCCTCTACTGAAATGGAATGTCCAGATATTTTCGAGATTTCCGAACCCTAAGTTGCGCAAACGAACGTTCTGCAATGATTAATCTGTTCATTTCTATTTTTCGTTCGGTCAGACAGTTTGCACACTGCTGGTGAGATTTGATTGAACCAAACTGTAACGGAAATCCTAAAGAATCTATAAGCTGACCTACACTCTAGTGTTTAATAGCACCGGTGAGTAATAGTGCTTTTAGATTGTCTGCTAATGTCATCAAACCTAAAGTGGCACAACTTCTTCCTTGACTGTTAGCAGGTATGGTGAAGTGTCTTATATAGCCTTGATTTGCACCAGAATCGCAAAAAGCAACGTAGCTTTAGTACTCAAATCGTATAGCAAATAAATCAGTCAGAAGAAGGGATCATTATGGTCTGCTGAACAGTGATAGTTTTGGTATAAGGTAAACCACACTAAATGATTTTAGGTGTGATAACAAATTCATATGAAATTCGGAGACTTCATGCAGGGCTGTTCAGTAAGACTTCTAACTGTTTGTTACGGTAATGTGTTGTACTTCAAACTTCCGTTTGTTATTAGCAGTTGCAGGCCTGAAATGTTTACGTTGCTTAAACTCCAGTCTAAAGCAAGCACCTGACAAGTATCTGAGGATTACTTCGGGTAACAATATGACGTAGTTACAAAAATTCGAAACCCGCCATTTCATGTCTGGATTTTAAAGTGTCGCTCCACTCTACATCACTTCAAACATGTGATCTCCCGGGTGAAGGAACGGCTCGAATGATTTCCGCGAGATCATTGTAGAGGTGTTTCGTACTTCTGCCAGATCCCTACAGCATTTATTAGGTTGTGGTAAAGGTTGTCCTAAACTGATAAACTAGTACAATGTTCTTCATTACTCTACAGCGTGATTCATCCAAATTTTCATCTGTTACAAAGCAACCTCTTAATGAGGATCCATCTAAATTTTTCTCTGCACCTTCGACGAGATCCTGACAGAATTCGCACACACCGACTTCTATTCTTCTCTTAGCTCTCACTTAGCTCGATTTCCACGCAGATCTTACCTTCTTATTCCCAGAGTGCCCTTGAATTTGCATAACTAATATGCCCTATTGACATCGCTTGTGGCTGTTCACCGTATTGCCCGGGACAGTCGATGTTAAGCTCATCCAGTTTGTCATTCTTCGTTGGATCGAGATATCAATAATCAAAACTTGAAAGCTCACTCATGATGCTAGACAAAGCTTTTCGTTGTTTTGATTTGATTTTACTGAATCCTCCCAGCACAAACAAGTTCAGTAACAGGCGAATTTTCAGTTGTCAAGTCAACTTTAAATCCACACAGTATTCACTTTAATTCAGGGTTAAAGTCCTGATAAAAAATGCTGACAGCTTCAAATTGTATTTACTGTACAAGAGTTTAAGCAAATAACTCGAACAAAAATGCTTTTGAAAGCCTTGTGAATCTACAGTGTTGTCTGTTCAAAGTAAATCTGTCGTTGAGGTTAGTTTGTGTTAGGGAAATCAAGTGAAGTTAACTCATTGCTTTCTACACCACGAGAGATGGCGACATAAATAGTCAAGACAATCCACAGTGTTCAAGTGGATTCCGGTTTGAAGTCTTTACTGGAAACAGTTAACAGCCTCGAGTCGACTCACAATTAGGAAAATTCTTCTTTCAGAAGAAAGCTTATTTCCTTCGAGTGGATGCTGAACACAACTAATTTGTCACCGTACACTCCATCCTTTGTGAAACCGGTAAGAAAAGCGTTACTCAACTTGGCATACCGTTGGGGTCTGGACAGAACAAGGTTCTAACTAAACAAAATGTAAATGTCACATTATATGGTCTAAACTCTATTAAACCTGAGTATCTGACATCCAGGTTCACTGTCCATTTCAGCTATTCCTAAAATTGTAATAACCCCATTGTGAATTTGATCAAGTGGAGTAGAGCGCAGAGGTGAATGTGTTTCCAACAAATAACCGCGGCTCAGATGAATGGCAGTGCTGACAAGTGCTGGAGGATTGCAGTGGCATCATTGGATTCGAGTAAGTTTTTCCTGCGCTGAACGCATGGTACATGCTCAATGAATAACATGTACGTCTCAAAAATATAATAATTGGAATTGTAAATAGAAAGCGCTGGAAGTGGCAACTAAGGAAGTAAGGATTGTATGCAGCTCGGGTTATACAACTAAGAGATAATGACGAATCGTAACTCACTTTGTTGCTGGTTAAGAACCATGGAACTTGTAGTCATGTTTCGAGTGGAAATGATTAGAACGGCAAACTGGCATCGCGCGCGTGCGTTAGTGCATGCCTGTCTATCAGTAGTCTGTCCCTCTCTATCCGAATTGCCCATCGAACCGAGGTGAAACTGCTATCGACGACCAATCACAACCGTCTGGGGTGAGCACGAAACAAGAATCGAACGTATCTTCGAACGACACACATACAACAGTATGGGCAACTTGGGGACAAAGAAGCATATAACGCAAAATCGATAACTCGAGGAAAGTTTCGCTCGGGTATCGAGCACCGGGAATTGTTTGACTTATGACAGCTCCGTCTTCTGTCTTCTTAGCTCCTAGTACGAGATAACACGCATCGAACAGGCCACCAGATGTAAGCAGTCACTCATCCAGTTTCCTAATGCCACCGATGATAAGAGAGCAGGGAATCAAATTGAATGACACTTGTTCGTCACCTAGGGGATGGTGGCTGCACCTAGTCATTTTCTCTTTTTAAATCTGACTGAAGTGCTAAGATTGTGGTATGACTCGAAACAATGGGAATCCTAAACAATGGAAAGTCACCTAAAACAGGAATAAAGCTTCCATATTTCGGAGCTCTCGAACTGAAGCAAACTTGATGCGAAGTGTGACCTTTGTACAATGTAACGTTTTATAAGAACGCCTGATATTTGCGGGCTAATTCACAATACCAAGTCCAAGTACTTGTTTTGGTGTGCAACTAACTGATAACACAACCCTTCACCATACCGAAAGCTCTCTGAAAGGCTTTTGTTGTTTATGAATTGATTGAAAAGGTTGTGGGAACTAGCGCGACATGAACGCCGATCGACTCCAAAACCATGACACACGTGAGGTTTAAGGTTAGGCTCCGAATAAAGTAATTACCTGTCACAGACAGCTGCCATTCGAGAAAATACGTGTTCGGTCTCCGTCAGTTCAGACAGATTCAGTCGGTCAGAAGCGATTAGTGCTGTTTAGGCCATTGAAATAGAAACCTCGTTGAGTGAATTCAGAACGGCCGTGTTTCAGCTTTCAGGTCAGCCTCTGTGAGCATTTTGTAGCGAAAAGGCGTCCAATAAATCACCATCTTTATTGTCCAACAAGCTGGTTACCATGCGACACTCGCGCTCACGTTTATGAGTCATCAGTCCGGACCGCAACACCCCCGATTTTCGCTCACACGCCGTGGCCACTTCAACCCGGTTTGTGTCCGACGTCTCCTGTCAGGGCGTTTTCACTTGCCGTTCCTCATCCGTCGGGCCGATCTCGTTGAGCGATGGATCGTCCGATCGTTCATGCTGCCCAAAATCCACTCACTGTCCTCTGACCGTCTTCTACGACCACTTCGAGATATTCCTCCGTGTGTTAGAATAATCATGCCCCCGATCTGGTTATTCATCCCATTTTGCTTGCCATGCCTCGCAGATGGTCCGATCTAGTTGAGCGATGGCTCATCCGGTCTCCCATGCTGTCCTCGACCCACTCGCTATGAGCTTTTAAACGTACGTTGCTGCCCGTCGATATAATCCACCAAGAGTTGGAGCACCCTCACCTCTGGCTTGACAATCCACCACAATTTGATGGTCAAAATCCACTCGAAGCACACGGTCAGTTTCGCGGTAGTCCCCACCCACCTGGCAAATTCTGATCGTTACACACATAACACCTGTGCTGATATGCTTCGTGAAATGATGAATAGCCTGGTCTCTTGAGGTGGGGTGAGTTTATGCACACTTCTTGCAATGATCTAGAGAGTCTGCTAAACCCGTAGATGAACGGCACAAATAACTAGAGTGTAATTTATTGTCTCCAAGATTTTTTCTTAGAAGACATACTGGCAGGGGTCACTTTTCAAAAAGACGGCGTCTTCATGTCTAAGTTTCAGACCACAGACGTGTAGATCCGGTTTCAGTGATTACAAGTGTTTGACTGATCTTCGTGCAGTCTCCAGCAGCACGGAACTGCTGACCTCTGGGTGGATTGGGTTCACAAGAAACACAGGAGAAACACCTTATCTGGAATACACTGTGATTATCTGCACCAAAATAGTATGAACAGACTATACGTTAATTATGCAAATCCATCAGTCACAAGCATTACTCGCAGGACTGGTGGCCGCCGTGATGATGATGTCAGTGGTGGCTGAGTGGATCACGTACTTCAGTTTTAAACGTCAAGGGTCGCTTTTTAAATCTCCCAGTCAGATTACCTCCATTTGAAGAGTGGAGTGTCGTTTTGTAGGTGAAAACTGTGGAAAATTTCACACAACACTTGTTATCTTTGGATGGCGTACGGGTATTTAATCAAATTTGCATATCCGAACAATGTTACACTGAGGGGAGGCCGGTGAGTAAAGAAGTAAACAGAGGAATGAGAATAAAACTAAAAAAGGAAAGAAACTGAAGTCGGCTGTACAAAGTCAGAGTATAAAGAGTTTCTACTTTATGCATGGGCGTAGAGGTGTAGTGACCAGCGATCGTGTGGCTTCTTCAAGGATCCCAGCTGCAATCATTTTTTCTCGCGTGCACGTAGCGAATGATTGCTATTTTCCTAGCGACTCATTTATTATCCCATTATTCGAGGTCGTTTCACTTGCACTTCGGTGTCCTTTAGCACACCGGATGATTCTACGTTCTCTTCTTTTGGTGCGCTTTCGAGTGCAGTAGAATAGGTTGGAATCGATCTCGCCTTCTTTTCCCGTCTCCTCTTGGGTGATACTATTGACCTCAGACTAGGCTAGAGATAACTTCTTGCCGTATTTCCACGTTCGCTTAGATCGACGGCTGTTAGAACTATATTTCAACTGCTTTTCATGAAAAGCGTTCTAAATTGCTAGTGGATGAGAGTCAAACGCCTGCCCATTTGCCTACTACGAGGGCATTTTACATATCATTATCCAGGGTCCCATAAAACCGAAACATGAACCTCAGGATGGCCTTTTATGCTTGCATCCAAAACCACAGGATCGTTAACTCTGTATTCACCCTGATCTGTTGCCATTCGTTGAATGAAGCCCAGTTCTGTCCCTCGGAACCGAGAGAGACAGTGGAAATCCTCAGCCTACTGAAGTAAGCACTATCGTAGCTGTCTTATTGCCCTTACTGTATAACACAGATCTAGGTTGTGTGAATAATGGTAAAACAAACGAGATGTACCGGATGACAACCGACTAAGAGAGAAGAAAATAATACGAGCTTTCTGAATATCGTCATTACCATCTGATGCTGTTTTGCTAGATCGCCTAAAACAGCTCAACTACACTGGGGAAACGTACGCCCAGAAGGGCTTATAACTTTAGCACTGAAAAAACGTGTATGAGCATGGTGAATTGTAAGTAGTACAATTCCTACTGCGAATCACGCGATTGCGAATGCTTCACTCTCACGTTTCTGTCGATAAGAATTACTGGTCAATCAGAAAGAGGCTGGAAAAGCTAATCATGCTAACGGTAGCAAAATACACTATCTAACACCGTAGGCGACCAACTCCGTTGCACGGTTCACTGTTCTCATGTTCGTGATTAAAATGTATTAAGTATTGCGTATTCGCAATCCCTACAAGCAATGAGCCTTGCTGTCCTGGCTTTCAGGCTAAATAATGCTTCAGGTAAACATCTGGGTGTCTGCCGGAATCACTTCAATGACGGAAACTGCATGCTCCGGGCCACATGTACTCTATAAGCTAATAAACGAAGTCAGACCGAAGTCTCAGAAATCTAGGGTTTTGTCTCGATTACTTACATTTCCATCTGCGTCTTATGAAACATGCTAGGTGATCCAGGGAAAAACATCCCCACAGGGACAACCTGACCAGTGAAGAAACTCAAACGCACTGAATCCAAAGGGATTGATAGACCGACGGGTATATACAGACTTCTCGAAAGAGAAGGAGTTTTGATGCAAACCTTTTCATTTCGTCTACTTTTCGATGATGCAAAGTGTAAATCAGCAGCATATCAAGTCAATGTCGTTTTAAGGTACAAAATCAATATATGACCAATAAGTGATTTCCCTCATCTTTCTTAATCCGTCGCCTTCTACCTCAGTAATAGAGCATCAAGGTTATGGTTCGTGATTTTCTTTCCGCTGCTCCCGCCAGCCGATGTAAAATAGTGGCTTGCGTAATACACACGCAACGCTAAAAAAATAATTTTATTTGTCATGCATAATAACCACATACTACGATCTTTCCAAGGGTTTTTCTTCCCTTTACTCAAGTGGGATGCCTAGAGCTATTCAAAGTTGTCACAGCAATCTACCCAAAAACTCCCGCACTGGCCTGCTAGCTCGAATGACACAACATATGGGATTAAACGTATCCTGTCCTCAGCACTGGACAAAACTGATTTTTCACAACGATATCTCATATAAGACATTAAATTAGTCAAAATGTTCGTTATTACAGCGCACTATTCATTACATCGACATCACATCAGTAGGAGTGTTACTGAAGTGATAAGGTACCTTCATTTGAGAGTGACGCTAATTTTTGAAGGCACATTCCTTTGGTGGTCAACGTTCAACCAAGCGACAGAGTTCTGAAACAGGTATTCTCTCTCTTAGTGGACTCATCCGGTGCTATGCTACAGCCGTGTCCAAGTTCTGAAGTTGAAGAGAAATTTTTATTTTAACACACCACTCTCTGAACTTTCATCAGCGGTGAACTGAGCAAACGTATGAACGGCGTGCACCCCGACGGGGTCACCACATATTGATAGTCGTGCTAAATATATTAAGCACCAAGCAGGCACAGAATTGTGGACGTTATTAAAAATTAGCATACAATACTCAGACGGCAAGACGGTATAAGTGAACAGAATGCTTCTGAATGTTAAACCACCTTAATGCTAGTTACACGTTATCTTAAATGCATTTACATGAATGGCTGTCAAGTTATGTTACAAAGTGGAGCAGCAACTAACCATGTGATTGTGAAGTAATTGATCTTTTCTAGATAGAACAGACTAACAGTGACTACACATAACAATGTGAAGTGCAGTTACTTGGAGACAGCGTCACAGAACGGATGTATGCAGGGAAAGACAGCTAGTAAGTAGTGAAGGCCGCACACAAACACCACCGAGTGTCTAACTGTTACATGCCAGATTTCGTACGTACCAACAGAACTTGCAGATCTTTAACTCTCCAACTGTGGAGACACGGTGTGCTGTTGAAAACGAGGCTTGACATTACCTGTTTTATACTTTGAATTCCAACATTTGTTTGGCTGCTATGCAGACTAGTTCAGCCGACCCCAAGAACCGGCAACTGGGTTTTGAAAGCTAAGAATTATTTGAAAAGTGTTTCACGGTCAACCAAACAGATGACAAATCCTCGCTTCAGGTATGGTGGTAACCATATGCTTTTCTGTTGGTATGGGTTAACTAAAAGTCTTTTTGGTTAACTGGTGACTCCACTCCACACGAAACCAGTGCGCAGGTAACGACCACCAAAAACAGGTGTTGAGTGAACATTGTTCCCACGAATATGCAGGTTTTGAGACTAAGTACCCGGTAGAACTGTACTGCTATATATTCCACCCACCTTTACCTCACCGCGTGTGATACCATTCGGCAAACGTAGTTCTAGTCTTCAAAATATTTATGTTCATCGGTTCACTGACATAGCTATCAACACGCGTTGTTATCCAGGCAGACAATAATTACTCATTTGTTTTAGCATTATCAATGGCGAGCAAACGCACGAACTCGTGTTATTGGTTCACTCCTGGATTGCACAGTCTTGGAGATAGGCGATTTGAGTTGCCTGTGACTCGTCGTAAGGTGGAGTGATGTGTTCGGTATATCATAACTTACGAAAGTACTCACCAACGAAAAGATTGACACCACCCAGGAATTGTCATCTTCTAATGTGTATTTAAGGTAATCGTCTGTGGCAGTTAAAGAAGGAGTAATCGATATGATACGCGTTGGCTGTTTTTGTGTCCGCAGGTCGCCTGATTTGTATCGGAACCTCAAGTTCCTCGGTTCAGATAACTGGGAAGGATCTCCGGTGGCTTTTACAGACACAGTTGCTTCTACTTCTAAAACCTGGCAAAAAGGTCAGCTTGATTAGAGGCTCTCAGAGAATCCGGAATTTCCAGGTGAACAAGTTTACATGCAGCATGGTTGGCTTCTCAAGAACAGAAGTACCGAAGCAGACAACGAACGCTGAGTGTTGTTAAGATAATTCAGGTTATGACCACTTGAGTGACAGAAATTTCATACACACTGCAGGCTGCCACGCACTCAATGACTCCCAACGTCAGTAGACTTGGTAGACATTAATCTGGAGCAATAGTCCTGTAAATAAGCGCAATAACACATTGACCCGTTGGAGAAGATGACGTAGGCATCCGCTAAATGACAAAACAGAGTCTACGTCGTGTGAAGGACGGTAACAGTCAAGATGGGTTTTAATATGACTGACAGTAAGATAAGTGGTTTCATCAACGACATATGTCGGTGATTAAACTCAGTGTGAAATCAGAGTTTGTTTGAAGGGGTCGAGCACAGCATATTATGGATGCATCTACGCAGGCCCCCTACCTTATACCTTCAAAACACTGATCAATTGCTACAAGAGTCAAGGGTGTTGGTCAGAAGAGTGTCCAGCTGATATTGGTACAAAACAAAATAGAAGACAAATTTGGCATATGTTTGAGCTAGCCCCGAAGCTTCGAAGCTTTATGATAGAAACAATCATTTCTCCGTTTTCCTCATTTAACTATGACACACGCGTTCAGCACATCGTTACAGTGAAACGTATTCAGACTGTCGTAAAGCCTAAAAACTTTCAAGAAGCTCACTGCTCGGAATGAATACTAATGTCTTACAGCCAAAGATGTCTATGGGCAGTTCCATCGCATTGTGGATGGGGCCCTTTATTCATAGGTTCTGAATGATCAGCTTCCGAGTAATGCTCGGGATGCAGATCGTCTCCGTTTGAGCTTATCAGTATAGGGGTCAATCATGTCATTTTGCTAAGGGAGCCCAGTTTGACAGCGTTTAGGCTTCTTAAGTAAACAGAGTATACGGACAGAAACGACAAACAATTGTCGACTGAGAAGTTAGGTCAATTTAAATAACAAACTTCACTCATCTTCTAAAGTTGCTGCTTAAAAATGAACCATCCTTTTTGTGTGCACACTGTCGAACAGTTTAGACGAATTGTATGGGCGACTTAACTAAGAAGATCCCGTATCAACAGACAGATTACGAAACGAACAAGAAACTCACTTTGTCAGTTCAATCTGGTATCTAACTTGACACAATACTGATTCGTTGTTATGAAGTCCCGAGCTTATTGATCCGAGTGAACAACCGGACAAGCGGTAACAGTTGGACGGCCGGATGCCGTGTGTGTGTGTGCTGGCACGCACACAAATCACAGTCAAACCCGGTTAGGTACCGAACGGTTTATATTTTCCTTCATAACTTTCGCCTCGATGTGTAGATTGAAAGTGTGGGTAACTGGCGATTGTTAATGATCTGGGGATGGCTGTACTGTCCGATCGAATCAAGCTGAAGGCCAGCAGACGGTTGAACAACCACCCAACCCTCTGTGTGCACACGCTTATCTCCAGCCAGGTGCACGTCCTAAAATCAACCCGTATGTATCGCCAGGTTGACTAGCTGAGCGGCCTGTTAACGGCTAAGTGGATTCAACTTGTGTGGGGACATGAGCCACTTTAGTGAATTCATTTTCTGGTAAACCTTTGCCCAGTTGTATTTACCCACTGTGGACCAAACACTTCACTGATTCAGGAGGGGAATTGATAGGCGGTCTTCAAAACGAAGCAGCAGATTGAATTCCTATAACTATCCTTGAATGACGGTCTCCTTTCTGTGATGGACTGAAGTCAATCGGCAGTTTGTGGTTCGGCTACAAACTAGTGAACAACCGTCATGTTCGATAATAGATCCAAGAGAGGCTATTGCAAACAGATGGACTCCACACTTTTTCGAAGCGTGGTGGTTGCATGTAAGTTTACTGGCCAAACACAAACCTCTGATTTATCACAGCCATTCAGGAAAGGAACCGCATCGATTATCGAAAGTAGTTCTCAAATTTTCCTGGAAACGCGACTAACTTGACCCCGTCTAACGTCTATTCCTGTACCGTATGTTTCGATTCCTTGTCTTGCCGGGTGCTTACGGGGCTCAAAAAGGTCAAAACAGCTGTCCACTACTTTGCTTGTGATCACTGGGATCAACTGTTTGATTATCGAATGTTCGATATAATTCCATCTCTTGCTTGCCGTGTGTTGTATCTAACTCCTGACTGTCTACTGATTCTGAAGAAGCTGACCCAGAAATATCTGTCCACGATTAATGGTGTGTTGTGACATCTTGCTTGTTGGCCTTTAGGTCGATAACTGAACCATGCGATATCATGGCCAATCCTTGGACAAATTCCCAAAGCGTCGGCTGTGAATTTAGGAAGGTTTACTGATATGTTTACGAATAGGTCGATATGATGCAAAGTTGCTTGAAAGCAGCGATAAAAGATGAAGAAAATAGCAAATCCGTGACCTACCCAAATTTCGTTATCCAGTTCATTCCACTCAAGCTTATCGGCATCTTCAGCTTTAATTCGAGCTTCATAATCCTCTGGACGATTCAGGTTAGATGATGCACTGAAAACAAGAAGTATTATGGAATTAGTATAGTCAGTTTGTTTTATCGTACTGACGTTACCATGAAATTACTTCTATGACTAATTCATAAGCTGCAAGTTGAGCGCCACTTGCATTGGTTTGCAGCTTTTGCATTCATATAAACACTCTGGCTGGCCGTTTTTGAAAACACACATTAGATTTGAATTTTCTTCTTGCTAGAGCTAGTCAGTAAAGCACGTTCTAGTCAGAGTTCAACGGCTTAGTGTGGTAAGAATATTCGTTACTGACGGGTTGCAACAAGAAGGAAACTAGAGTCTAGCATTTACTTTGAAGAAGCCGGCCAAAAAGAATATCTGAGTGCGAAACTTGTGTTCACAAATGAATGGCTCTCAATTCATTCCGACCACATCTTCCGTTACTAATCATTAGGGCTGAACATGTTATTTCCTAACGCGTAAACTAAATTGACACTTTTCAAGGTTTATCTATTGAAGCAAGATATGTCGGGTGAGAAGTCGATGTGGCTTGTTGTTGATGTTTCGCAGCCATAACTCATAACATTAGAACGCTAAAGTTTGAAGCTTTTGTGTACCACATTAAGATGGTCTATATAATGCCCTTTTGATAAACAGATATAATGTCTGGAAAAAGAGTAACGACCGGGAAAATTGGAAACAACTAGAGCTGCTACTTAGATCGAATCCAAACACAAGGTATCATAAATTGTCTATTTTAGTTCTAATTGCGTTTGTTTATCGTACTTGCATCACGAAGATTTTGAAGCTCAGGCTGTCCGGTATCTTGATTTTATAGCTGAAAACGCATTGGTAGATCATTGGTTCGATTGTCGACTCATGAGCCAGTAACTCGACCCTGAGAAGACAGAACATTAGATTAGGGCGACATCATCTAGCTGTTGAAAACAATCTATCACTACCGTACGGCTCAAAACAACTTATTTGTCCATGTGATCAGTACATCCCACTCATTTTTGCTCACAATATTTCGACTGCATTGATTTTTTACCATAATTACGATAGGTTTTTTGGCAATCCAACCCTCCAGAGCGGCCGTTTGCAGACCACCACACGCCCCATTTTTGAGCACACCATTCAGAAAGGCACAATTACAAACAATTATGAAATCCTGATCACCTTAATGCTACTGGTCTAATAACCGTCATTCAGCAGAGATCTCCACGACTCAGCAACCTGGAAACGTAAAGCTATGGAGGCAACACTGTTTCATATCCTGTCGCCGAATGACTTAATTACTGACATTAGTAAAGCTACTTGTGGCTTCAAGTAAGTTAACTGTCTCCGCGGCTTTAACCCTTTTATACATGCAGCGTTGGACTCGAGCTATCCCATTACTTATCTTTAGCGCAACGGGAGTGAGTCCGTCAGTTTTATGCGTTATAGCTCAACACAGCGAGAGGACACATGTTGTGAGATGTTGACATGCATAAAATCCTAACGGAGCATAGCGGAACACATCTCTAAGTGGTTACTGACCAGCTCACCCAGAACCTGCCGTCACCGATTGCTAAACCCATCTTGGATACAGGTCACTTGGTTGACCCATCAATTTCGTTCACTGTGTTATTTCATAATGGAAACCCGAAGCTGCTGGCACTCACGAGAACAGTGCTAATAAAGCTGAATTGATCATTTCTCTGTGCGGAAAAAATGTTGACGCAATTAGTATCGTTGCAGTGGCACCGACCTTGGCTTTGTTGCTGTGCGTCATGTTTAATTGTTGCTCTTGTTGTTATCGGCCTTTTATATAATCACTTGTTTTATGTACGAGACCGAAAAGAATAAATGAATTGTTAACATTCCACATTTATTTCTTTGTCATGTTGATGAATTGGACCAAAGGAACTCAGTGCTTCAAATTTCTTAAAGGTAAGAGTCGTCTTATAGTACTGTCGACCGTATTTTTTCACTACCGTATCTCTCGGGTGACCCAGGTTACAATGAGGCTTACTCTGGCACATATCCCTCTTATGATGGGCATGCACACGTTTGACCATATGGAATCGGTCGCACGTTATGCGTTGACGTTCAACTACGCATTGAACTGTGAAGCTGAAAGCTCAAAGTGAGCTGGCACAACATTAAAGAATACTGATAAGTAATCGGGGATTTGGTCAATTTCGGTTGAACATTACTCACATCCAGCCAGCCTCTTCCGAGAAGAAGCAATAGATTCGAGTTTCACTCTCATTAGAGCTCGTCAGTAGTGGATATCCTTGCCACGGCCGGGATTTCAACTCCGGCCACACGTTTATGAGACAACTGTGTTGACCACTGCGCCATTGACCTCACATTAGTCACGACCGAATTACCAAATCTGAACGTTTAACCACTTTCGCTTGTGAGCAATGATCAGGTTGCCCGATCGTCTCGAGAGGAGAGACAGCAACTTTCCTGTTAATTCCAATCGATAACCCCCATCTCATAAAACCTGCTAGGCGACATTTTAGATTGCTATTGAGTAGCCGGGGGTTGGTTAGTTTCAAGCTAAACATCATTGTTCAGCAACATTAAAGGACATGTGTGCGATTAAAGTAAAAACAATGTGAGGAGGAAATGGTAGTTAGCATGGAGCAGAATAAAAATTAGCATCGATTTTCTCCCACATGTCAACAAGGGACACCATGTAACGCGTAATGCACCAATTATCAAATGATTTTCGTTGACCCCATCCCTACTATCCCTATTTGCTCAGTCGAAGCAAGGATAAAACAGATCGTGGAATGTTGGATTGAGGGTGAGCACCAAAAATCATTACGATGTTTAAGAATTTCTAAAAGAAGACAAATGATGCTTACCGTCGCACAAAAATGACGCCTTTTCATAACTGAAAATATCGATTGGCAATGCTCATGGCAGACAAAATTAATAAATACTATCTGGATCAGCTTAAATTTCAATCACCACACAGTGTGACTGATTAGATAGAGCATGAAGGTTTCAGTTTTTATCTTCCAAGAAATTCGCGGTGTCACAACCGCTAGTTCACGTGTATGAAGGAAACCTAGCTAGGACAAACAATACTATATGAGATTATGTGACAAAATCGGGGCACGCACTCCCAATCCTGTCTTCCGGTGTCGTGGTCACTGTGTTATACCAGCGTACTCCTAACGAATAATAAGGGACATATGAACTCTATAAACAGCTAAAATGAGATAAAGATTAGGTGCTGAAATTCACATGGGAAAAAATATTTCGGAACTAATGTAATAAAAAAAATTGGTTCATAATAAGTTTGCATTATTGGATTGCCAAGGAAACAAAGGACGCAACCGTGATTCGTTTTCGCAATTTAATTCCGAGACTCTGGTGGTTCGCGCTTCATGTCTTCCACGTTACTTTTGAATCACTTTTGATTATAGGGCAATGAAACATCTGTTACTCAAGGGAACAAGCTGTTTAGGTCATCCCATCTTTCTTTTGAAGAGAGTGTTGTGATTCCCGAGACCCAAATAGATTTATGGGTACATATGAATTTCCAGCACTACTGTGTGCATAAAATAAACCGGGAGTCCACAATGATCCTTGCACCAAACCTGATGGCTCAACCTCATTCACTCATTGGCGCCACACCAAGTCCAGAGACCGCGCATTTTCACTGTCTCACACACGCACGCATTCTACTCCCTATGCCCAAAGTCAGACGCAGAATATTTGCATTTACGAGTATCATGAGCGAACGAGTGGTCCAAGCGGCACACAACCTCCGCCGAGTGATTCTAAAATTCGTTCACTCGACTAACGTTTCAACAGCACGACGAGAGAGCGGATGCTTACAGCTCCATATCACATCAACACGACCTTGCCACCTCAATACTCCCGCCATACAAACAATACGTATATTCGGATAGTATCGATACTTTCACCGTTCCGGATATCATTTTTACTGTACCTAGATTCCTCCATGGTTGTCTATTTTCAGTCATTTTCACGATCGATTTCCAGTTATGTGCATCAATCATCAACAAGCCATCTTTCTTATGTAGTAAGTAGCATTTACTACTTAGAGTTCCACAGTTCCCTAATTTACGAGTACAAGTCACTCGAATTTGGTATACTTTGCTAAAAGAAGTCATCATCACCAGTATTCTATGAATAAGTTCGCACTAGCAAACTTCGAAAGTAATTCGGCTTTTTCTTGTTGCCAGATCGTCATGTTGTGTGGAATTTTGTCACCATGGTTAAAATACTTCGTCCAACTAAAGAGGTTAGCGTTAAATACGTAATGTGAGATAGAACCTCCGGAGATTTTAGTCACTGAGGTTATTTTTTTTAAGAGTTCCATTTACGGTTCCAGCATGTAGAATCAAAAACCAATCCACTCGTAGTTCCAGCCAAAAAGACCGAAGATAAGAGCAACCTCTATGGGTTAGCGGATTAGGAGAAAAGTTCACAATCAATATCGAATAACAGTGGCGTTGATTTATTTGTCTGCAGCAAAACGTCAAATAATGAGCATCCAGTCATGTTTAAAACTACATCTGCGGTAAATCCAAGGCGTGTGAAGTTGGCAACAAAACCCGGTATCCGAACCAATGGGCCTACTCCAATTAGCGTTCATTGCTCAGACATGTGTGACAAGGTTGGACAGTTGAATCTCTTCCATTCGTACCGGAACGCAGACCAACGGATAGACCCGCTAACCGGGTCGGGTGAGCGAACGGGCACAACACGCCGCTGAAACCTCAGCTGTGAGTGAGGAGACGGGATATACGCGCATTTCCAATCAAGTCGCCCGGCCCCATCGTCTCAGTGAATTGGCCACCACGTAGTCAAATGGTCCCAGTTACTGTAGCGCTGGTAGAACAGTCTGATG
Source organism: Paragonimus westermani (assembly GCA_008508345.1). Classification (NCBI taxonomy): domain Eukaryota; kingdom Metazoa; phylum Platyhelminthes; class Trematoda; order Plagiorchiida; family Troglotrematidae; genus Paragonimus; species Paragonimus westermani. The sequence continues at coordinate 40,562 of QNGE01001358.1, read as the reverse complement.
CAGCATCTGGAGATAGGATTACCGTAGTTTGTAAGTGGCTATGCGATTGAACGTTTTACCCGCAAGGTTTTTATTAGAAAAGAAATACGAGATAATCCCTGTTCCAACAAATCCCGCTTAAACCATAGGCTTTTGACTATGTGGATGTCGAATTGGAACAAACCGAAGAGGTTATTAATGTCAAACATTAGGCAAAGTAATGTTTCGTCGGAAAAGTAATGTCAAATGTGTATCCCCATCTGATAACGACCACGTACAAAATGACTCGCGTCTGTCCGCATTCGACACCTGAAGCTCCTGCAGTCGGGCCTCCCGGTACGCCCCATACTTGCATCGTTTGAGTATTCTGTGCACAGCGGAATTCGAAGTGTTACAATCTTGTGCGGGCTGACAGATATATTTTAGCGGACTGTTCTTGATACGTCGCAGAAATATCAACGGCAATGTAATCATTTGTTGACGTGCGCAGCCAGCCACTTCTCCCCAGATCATCAGCCTTCGAAGTGATTTACAGGCTACCGGTCGCGCATCCACGCTTCGTATCGAACCCCTTAGTGGTCTCCGACATATTTCCATCACAGGTCGCGCAAGTAAAAACTAGTTCGGTACTCTGTTCAGCTTCCAGGTCAGCTGCACATAGTTCTCTTACTTACGCCCCAAGAGTGTGTTCTGGTTTCAGTATGATAATTCGTTTGGACCAACCCACGCGCGGCTACTGTTCGCTAAAACAAACTGGAAAAAGTGTAATCCAACATAATTCAACATAAGAAAAGTCAGTCAAACAGACAGACACGCTGGACGAACTAGCATTTGGTGAAATGAAAGTATCCACTCTAAACCATTATCAGAGTCGTTTACGTGCACAGTCAGTTTCCGTTCAGTCAATTAGTAATCTATGGATTTGTTTCGTTCTCGTATGCAGCATTTTACTGTCCAGCATTTAATAAAAAAAAATTGTCGTAACGGCACAATCCGTTAGTGAAATATCGTACTTTTATTTCGTCTATTGCACACGTCGATGCATAGTGGTATCTAGTCCAGCGTTGTTCCCCAAGCGCTGGAACGCGTATGTGAGCAGCCAGGTGTTATCGAACGTGGACAGTGGTGTCCAATTCACTGGGACGATGGGGCCAGGCGTCTTGATTGGAAATGCGCGTATAACCCGTCTCCTCACTCACAGCTGAGGTTTCAGCGGCGTGTTGTGCCCGTTCGCTCACCCGACCCGGTTAGCGGGTCTATCCGTTGGTCTGCGTTCCGGTACGAATGGAAGAGATTCAACTGTCCAACCTTGTCACACACCTCCGAGGAACGAATGCTGATTGCGGTAGGCATATTGGTCCGGACTCTGGATTTCGTTGCCGCGTTTATGTACCTTGGATGTATGATGCATGCACACGCGATTGGGAGGTGAATTCCACTCAAATTCAAAACCAGATGGCTACACTTCACAAGCGTACAATAATCGTATCGTCTAGTTGCGCGTGATCAGTTTAACGTGTTCTTCCATTGCAGTTTATCATCGTAACCCATCACTTGGATGATGCAACTTTGTCATAATGTGTGATGCAGAACTCAGTGTTCAATCACCCCTGTTCTATGGAATCTTGCTAGGGTCATACTTTTCGTTCGGCTTTTCTACATGCGTGACTCTACACAGTTTCCAGATGAGGCCTGTTATGAAGTCAGTACACCAAACCGGATGCTTTCAATTTGTGAATGACTTTCATTGATGTTATCTCGCGAGTACCTGCAATTATACTTCCAACAGCTTTGTTGAACGTACAAGACGGACACGGTTTTGACTGTTCCCAAGTGACTAGCAGATCACTTGGAGTTTTACTTATTTCCACACAGTGCAGCTTCTTCTAATTTAGGTTAGAATCAAATGCTCAACTATTTCAGAAGAAATTCCGAAATGTGCAACGTATTAACAGAATCCCGTGTTTGTTCAGTTTGTCTGTCGAAATAACAGTGAAATTATGGAGCCGAAAGAACAGGTAACGTAACTCGTGGGTTTATTATGTAACCATAACTAATCGCCTCTTTGGTGGAGCTCCAACAGGCTGCAAACCTGAAAAACAAAACGAATCGCAGAATTTTCCAAAGCATTTCGGATATTCGAGAGGTTGCTAGCCTAAGAAGAAAAAACGGAGGCCGACATAAATAAGCAAGCCAACCTAAGTCGAAACGTGCCATTCAAATGTATGTATGTATACCGCCTACACAAAAGGTTCCCTCTGCCGCAGCACGAGAGAAAATCGGCTCAGGCACTTCCCTTCTCGTCTTCAGCAGAATACCATACAGATTAGATTGTTGTCCTCAAACTATATTTCCCATATTCGTCGAACCATGTTAAAGCACACCTGCAAAGTCACAGTATTTAGCGTGAAGTAAAAAATTATCGCATGAGACATACATGGCTGAGAACAGGGACACCCAACAAATTCCGCAATAATTCGTGAGTACGGGGTAGCGACTGCCCACTGTGACAATCTTATTGCAAGCCTCACGAATTCAAAGTCGTTGTGCTACCTATCACACCCGGTCCCACTGATATCGTGTTGACTGTCACGTGGTATTTAAAAAATAATCCACAACTTTCTGCCTCTTATTTCTACTATCAACTTCATTTCACAAAACTTACCACGTTTGTTGTGAAAAGAATGCTATACGTTGAGAACCTCTGCATTCGTAACGGCGGATGGCAAATTCCCCTCATCAGGCTATAGTCATCAAACATAATGTGGAACTCAGATGATGTTTGTGTACAATAGCGGTAACTACGGAAGTCGGTTGCACAAATGTCTATCACAAATCAGCCTTACTGCCAAAAATAATCTATCAGCTCTTCTGCATGAGTTTAAACTTCCTGAAGGGCTAATGACTAAGGTTTGGGGATTTGTCTGTTATGAAGTGAACACCACCAGTGGATGATCAGGACTTTTAGATTCAGGTAAAACTCTTAACTGTCTCACTTTAAAAGAAATCACTAGAATCGAGTTTCACTCATTTTAAATCTGACTAGGGGTGTGTATCCCATTCCAGAAAGAAAGAGATACCAATATCTTTGTGTTACACTTATCAAAGGTCCATTGAAATTTGACACCAATAAGCACGGCACATCAATCTCTAAATGTCACCTGATTTGTGCTTTTGTCCTACTCACTTCTTGTTTACGACATATTTTTAGCCACTCTTAGGCACCCCAATTTCTTAGAATACATTTTACTATTAAGTAGTGGAACATTTTGGTTGACAAGTTGAACGTCACTCAAAAGTGACAGCAGCCTTCACATTCCCTTCGAGTTTGCACCTGACCACTTTTGAAAAGAAGTACTATTGTACAGTTTGGCACTTGTTAGAGCGTGTTATTATTACGTACTGTTACTAGAGCTAGGGTTTCAACTCCGGCCACACTGCCATGAGGTAGACGTGTTGACCAGTGCACCGCTGATCTCATACTAGGTACCAACAACTTGTAGGTTTAATGACGAGCTATAACGGTAGCGAACCTCGAGTATAGTGCTTCATGTCGAACTGGGCTGGCTGAAAAGTCTAGGTAACGTGAAAGCTGCAATCAACTGTGAGTGATGCTCAAGTCATGCATTTTATTTCCGAAAAAGTAGTCATCTCCCACTGTATTCCGAATAGATAACTCAGCAAAAGATTGCTAGATTTCGGAAGATTTTAGAACCATGAGAGGATGACTGATGCCACTCTGCCGTGACTTCACCGGTGTTAAACGGAAAAGGGTAAACGATAGTTAAAGTAACGCGGAGTTTGTATCACTCATGAATAGGGAGGCGAAATAAATTAGTCTATGTTAAACACTCACTTCATTGTATACACAAGCTATCACCGTCGTGACAACCATTAAATTCTCTCAAGAAGGTATAACTTGCTGTGCTCTGCAATAAAGCCCGTTCAAAATTACCTTTTATGACTATCTGAAAACAAGTGTTGTTCTTGTTAGAGCTCGCCAGTGGTGTACATGATTGCTACGACAGAGGTTTGAACTCTGTACAGGGTGAAAAGAGAGCGGCTAGTGTGTCTAGTTTTGAGACAATGGGGGTTGTTTGAGCATTTATTCGGTGCTAACGTGGTTAGGCGTTTAAATATGATAACTCGGTCGTGCCCCATGCAAGAGCGATGACTCAGTAAGCGGCACCGTTGCCGTGGGAAAATCTGGTTGGAATTCAAGTTTCAGTCCCTGTAAGGATATGCCTACTGACTAACTTTCACATGAGTTCTACTCGAGTACATTATTTGTTTTCTAAAACCGCTGGGTAAAAGTACATGTCAGCGCAAAAACAGCGACCGGTTTTGAACTGCACTCATTGAATATGAACTAAATACCTTTTTGTTAATCATAACATTCTACGGTACTAACAGCTGAAGCCGCTTCAATCTTGTCATAGTAACTGAGCCACTCACACGCAAGCCTACTTTAAACTGAATTAGGGGGGGGGGCAAAAATAAGACTCACAGGCTAAGCCACCAGCCACATAATCGTGACGTTTAAGTCTACTCACCTGGTAGCGATTCCACAAACGCTCATCCGACTTGTCTTGTCTTGACCCGTGTTTCGAGTTCTGGCCATTAACGGACCCGCTACCCTCATTCCGAATGTTGGAAAACTTTTCAAAATTTCCAGGGCATTCATTTTTTTATATTAGGCGCAAGCCGCACTAATTTTTCATCCGAATGGCCACGTGACAGTACAAAGCCCAGACATCTGCACCCCTCTTTCTGGTCGCAGAAGTGACGATCGATCAGGATTAGGTAGGTTGACTGTAGGAAATGGCACCCCATTATTAGTGTGCGCCATGGGATTGGCTGTCTGCGAGGCATATATTTAAAAATCAATCTTGAGATGAGCTAGAATGTGCCGCTTGGGTCATATCGAATGGTAGTGACTGTCCATATAGTAGGTCGCGTCACATCCGATTTGTAAGGTTTCTCCACGCTTACAAGTGAAACCGTTTTGGCATTACTGAAACGGCTGTCTGCGTGGCGTAAAACCGAGAGGGACACGTGTGTGTACGACTTACAAGTCTAATTCAATACACTCGAGTGGTGGAGCTTCCGTGTTGAAGAACCACCGTTGATAACGAAACTTACTGCGATTAATCGCGCAACTTTGGAAGGCTTAAGGAAGACGTAACGAGTTAGCACAGAAAGTGCCACTTGATGCCTATGAAGATTGAAAACAGTAAATCGATTTGACACAGTCTACTCACTCCGTCGACGTAGTGTCTTTTCTAAGCCCAACGGAACCGCACTGAAGTACGCCCATCGAACTGCAGTAGAATGAGTGGTCTTAAGGAAAGTCTGAGACACCTGACCCCTCCGGTCAGGCACGCACACATGATAATCGGTCCTAAGCTTCTGTTTCATTGGAGGATGCGCACAAATTGTTGCGGACGACTGACAATCCCAATCAGGATATGTGACGTTTCCTGTCCCTCTTCTGGTTGTTCCCAATAGCGCGGAACGTCATTCAGAGAATGCCACTACTTGCATAAATGCGCATACCGACAGCCATGCATGGCAAAAGTGATTATCGTGCTCCATGTGGCCAGTGTGGTATCCATGCGCCATTTGTACACCGTCGTTTTTCGTTTAGACACCTGCGGTAAAATCAATTTCTGTGATCCGAAAGTGGTAATACCTCTGTTGCTTGGAAGACCCAATTCCCAGATAGATGAGGGCTTGGAGTTCGGCTGGAATCAGCTGATGCCAAAGTAATTACAAGACGGGTAACCAACCATCCACTGAATCCAATTGCCCTCAGCGCGTTGCACTGATGGTCAGCTGTTACATCAGTTGAATCTACATGCTAGGCTTTCTTCTGTCGATGTCCTGAATACAGTGTACTGCATCGGGACAGCTGGTCTCGAGTATTTACCTCCGTCAGTGCTACGACTTCTGTATCCCCCTCCGACAGGCAAATTTTCAGTTGGTCTGAAACACACATCGCTCGCCGTCCGATAACCGTGTTCTTCCTAACAGAAGACGGTAAATGCTTGCGACGTGCAGTGCATATTAGAGTTTCTGACCATTCACTGTACGTAACATCTTTGAACTTGATGCTGTCCGGCCTCTGAATGTAGCCTAGCTAAACTTTTGGAGCCGGTGGGTGGACAAGGCTGCAGCACTTTATTCCCAACAATAATCACCTATTATTCTCTACTACTTTCTCCCTTAAGCCACGTCAAGTTCAGACAAAAAGAATTAAAAGTTTCACAAGGTTAAGACTCTTTATCAATCAATTTAAACCGGAAAAGTTGCAGTTTACAAGCTTCAGAAGAAAACATCAACATGGTGGTGTAATTCTTCCGCCTTAGGTCGTTCGATAGAACCCCCCCCCCGGCAAAAGAGTCTGAAAATTTCAAACTCTGTCTTTCAGTGTTAAATCATTGTGGCTTAACGGGTGACTTACCGAATTAGAACAATTAACAACATCCACAATATCCATTCGCAGATCCCCTCTGTTTATACTTCGAACGTATTAACAATTCTCATGGTGATTACTGAAATTTGTTCTTCTAGACGACTTAAAATTATCTGAATGCACTACTGACTTATCTGCTGCATTCTAACAATTGTTCTAATCCCTCGCTTATTTTCTGTCAGTTTTGTTTGTCTGATCGTTCGATACAGTGTCACAGCAAAATTTCTCGTATGTTCGTTTCCACGGAGTCTTATGCTTTATTCCAATAGTTGTTTTGTTGCTTGCTAAGCAATTCATCACTTAATGTATTCTTACGTCATCATTTGCCTTCTGGTTTTCCGATTTAGAGTCAAATTAGGTTGCCCCTAAAGTTTTTGTCCATGATCAACAGAGAAGAAAAATAACAGATCTCAAACCCAAGGTCACAGATAGGTTTCGGGAAGGTGTGAGGACAATGAGATAGATCAACTCAACTGAAGTGAAACAAAAACAATTGAAAAAAATATGTCGACCCGTAAATGTACATGAATTGCCAGTAAGGATGTAGTAACGTGTTGGAGTTGTGTTTTGTATGACCAAGTGTCTGCTCGTATTGATATCACAACAGCTGCTTGCATTTCCTTCTACCTAAAGACTTGGTCACTCTGTTGACTGGATTTAAGGAAATGCCCATTACACAGTACGAAAATGGAATATGTTGGCTGAACAGAGGAGATGCAAAAAGTCTTTCACGTTATGTCACTCGAGTCCGTTTCGAGCAATCAACTCGAGTGTAGATCATACACAGCTGGAACAAGAGTAGTTAGGGTAGTTTATAATGACCAACCCACGCGGATCATGCATGGGCAAGTGAACAATTCAAATGAACCTGGCCAGCTAACATCAGCCCGGCTGCTTGGATGAAAGGGGAGACGAGACCTTTCTGTAGATTCGCTTCACTTTAATGCAAGTTCACTCGCTTTACATAATCGATGGTCCGCTGAATAACTCTTCTTCCTATTGGTTTACAAACGAGATCACCCTGTCAATTGCTATTCAACCTGATTTGACACCATAAGTTGAGTGTGGTATCCAGTTGAACAAGAAATGAACAACGCGCTGGGTATGAACTCATCTTGAAAAGAGTGGCGCTGCTCTAGTGAGACAAACCAAACTCCCAAGAGAGACTTTATTGCTCGGTGAGAGTAGCATCACCTTGGAACGTGGAGTCAACCTGGAAGAACTATATTAACAGTGGATTTTGCAGTAAACCCTTGTGGATCGAACAGTTGAGAGTGTAACCCAGAAAGACCATCTCGCCACCTCCAGTTAACCTGATGACAGTTCATGTATGGACTGAATCAACACTACCTTGCCTTAAGGGACATTCCATCGATCCTTCAGTCGTTCACCTCTCAGTTCCCGCATGCGTACTTTTCCATCGAAATTCATGCGGAGAAATCAACACTCACCAGGCTGGCTTCCGGCTTGATTTTGGACAGTATGCATACTAAGACAGGTGGATTTGTATTAAATCGGGTAACGAGTTGAATGAGGGCACTCAATAAAGGGCGGGTAGTCAATTGGAACCGATAACTAAGCAGTAACGTCGTTTTGCCCACATCGGGAGAGTGGATACTTAGCCGATACATATGTTAATGAGTGTATGCCATGTCCTGTTCATGCCAAATCCCATCCAGCTCACAAAGGCTTACTCTCCCTTCCCATCTGTTTAATGAACACTGTGCACAATAAAAGAAAATATTTATGTAAACACACGCAATTACGAAATGCATGTAGTTGAGTAACAGTTGACAAAGTTCAGTTCGGTATACAGAACCAAACCAGCCACACACCATACTTAATTGAGCACCTTAACCCAGAGTACATTATAATGTACTAAAACGGAGGACGGCCTCCGATTTTTAACGGGTTCAGTTGCAGGCCCTTTATAAAGAACATCGTGCACTTGTTGATCGTAAATGTTTTTGATTCTCAAAGAGCCTTTTTCGAATAGGAGCGCGTGCCCATAAGAATGCAGATCATGATGTTCGACAGTTTGAAGCCCAAATAGAGGTGTTTCCGTTGTGAAGGTTAAGCACACTGGATGAAAGATCTCACTCACCAGTGCAGTAATTTATTAACGTTTCACATTTGTGGGGGGAAATCGATGGCAAAACAAAATCAGCTCACAACCGAAGAAGATTGTTACGAAAGCTATCGTATACTGTAATGAATGTAAAACGATAGCTGACGGTATCTGGATGTAGACTGTTCGAGAGCAACGGTTTTTGGACTCATAGTTAGCCAAAAGCTCAGAGAACTTCCAGAATTGACGGCTTAGCACAGAACAGTGATAATAGTTACGAACAGATTGGTGGGTATTATGAGCAAGCAACTGGAAGGTCGTAGTTTTTGGTGCCGGAAAATGGCTAGCGGTGGTGAACCAGCTGAACAGGTACACAACTCACAAATCTAGAAGAAACAGTTGTGTACAAACCGTTCACACTCGAACGTAGAATGCTGAGGACAATGAACGGTCTCAGTACACCGATAAGTGAAAATAGGCTTTTCGTAATGAGGAATGAATTGGGATGTCTTGTGCGCACACATTTTCACATCACTTTAACTACCAATCATAGACCTGAAGTCCATTGGACCTCATATGTTTCACCAAGACACTTCAACAGTACACTCGGCCCAATCGACAAAACTGTAGCCTAGATTGCAGAACACTCATACGAATACCTTGACTGCGCACATTCCGGACCAGAGTCCAATAGGGAAACTCATTTATGCGTCGAAAATGGAGCTGAAGAATTCACTCCAGGAAGTTAGAGTTCAATTTCCCTAATGGTATCTACTGTTTGGGATGTTTGCCATGTACATGTGAATTCCACATAACATTTCAGAACGTTACAGTCCATTTAGGGTTTAGATTCCTCTATAATTAGGAAGTAGGACCAGTTTGATTTATGACATCGGAGTCAGTCTTTTTCAACAGTGAAAATGAACATACGCTTTAGGCTTCCCGTGGTTTGTAACTCCGTATAATGACAAAAAATGTTCCAGCTGCACTTGCATTAACGAAGTGCACGAGAAACTATAGTATCTGTATAATTATGAGACCGAATGATATGGACACCAATAACCATTGTAAAACAGAACGTTGATAAGTAGTATGGCAGATTTGTGAGGTATGCTGTGTCTGTCGCTGGTTTGATTCCAGCCGAAGCCCTGACTTTTCACAGTTGGGTCTCATCCAGAACGATGATAAACCTAACAACGCATACATAAGTTAGTGCGCATCAGTTACCAAGACAATCTACTGCTGTTGAATACATTTCTCTGTAAATAGACGGGTGGCTTCAGTGGACCGGAGAAGCATTCGCCTGTTGTTTGCGTAACGTATTTGATCGTGTCTTTAGCTTGTTGCATTTACATTGTTTCCTTCAAGCCAATATTTATCGAAACAAAACCCCAGTTCATTGGTCCACCTTTGTACTCATCACTTTTTTTAATTTTGAAATTGTCTTATGAAAAAAGAGTTCTCTAAATTATCGGACATGTGGGATTTGATCACTAACATACAGCATGAGTGAATGAACCAAGTCAGGCTTCATAGAAACACTCTAAATACCTACTACACCTTGCTTCTCTCTGTAAAGAATTTCTCAACCAAGAACTGTCCCCAAGTCTTATCTCCCTTGCAGTCGTGTTACTATGAAACACCCCGTGATTACTTCCAGAATTATACAGACACTTCCGTGTCACGTATCAAATCGCACATTACAAGAACTTCACTTTTTTGTGGCGCATACCCTCACACTTTAACGCCACCTGTTCACCTTATTTAACAAGCTGTGTCTTGTTCTGTACAGACTTCTGCTTCAATGCTTATATGTAGTTGCAAAAAAGATGAAGCAACCGAACGGTGAAACGTTCCACTTAGCGATTCTGTAAAGTAGAACATGGCTGACCAAACAATCGAAATACTTTCTTACGCTAGAAGAAAATAGGAACACTTCAGCACAGCCCTAACGGAGGCTCCGCAAAATAATAGTTCCTGTTTTGGAAGCAGGAAACCACGAGTGAACAGCGTCACCGGGAGGAAGAAAATTGTGTACACGCTTATCTAGATTCCAATAACAGGGTATATTAACAGGCCTTAGAGATCGACGTGAAAATTGTATCAGTATCGGGTAAACTGATCCAAGGAGAATCTATCAAAATCACCAATGTCCTTGAAAGCAACAGTTCTGGCGGTCAGAAAGATGCGCTCCGTCAATTTAAGCAACAAACCAGGCATGCATAATAAAGTTACCGGAGTGATGAGAGAAGGGAAAAGTACCTGAATTCTAAGAGGTCGGATCAGTATTCCTTAAGACTGGGAAGAAAATAGCAAAATAACTTTACCTGCTCCCATGACTGATTTATTAGTTTTGGGTGCCGTAAATAAAATTCACAATCGAAATCTCCACAGTTCATAGACCGACAGTATAAGACATCGACCGGTCATAACCGCGACATTTCAAAATCCTGATAGAGCATAAGTCAGACAGCTTAGTAAATCTAAAATCAACATCTTGTTGGCCGAAATCCCTTCAGCTGTAATCAGAATAACACGCGGAACCAGAAGCAAATCAACCACGTTCAAATGGGTCATCAAGAGTTGAGGAAATTTCAAATTTCAACCGGGTCGACTAAGGAACAGCGAATGCAAACAATAACGATCCAATAGTGAGACACGTGGCGGAAATAAACGGAAGTTGTTAGGTAGCCTAAGATCAGGCTTAAGATAAGAGAAAGTGGCAAACTCATGTAAACAGCATAACTAAAACACCGAAGCAACAATGATCATAACAACAATCATGTAGCGAATAATATACGGTCATGACTGCCGACCCTTAATACCATGATGGTGACAGTTTAACTACCATCTGCTTCCGTACACGGTCTGTGACGGTGTATCGCAACGGCTTCAACAAAAGTCAAATGTCGATTGGGTGCTGCAACACGCAAAAAGCTCTCTCTACTTGGATAATATGTACCGTTTCTTTCACATATCGTGTGACAAAAGAACGGACAGTGCCGGCTTTGTCGTTCACCAGCCAACTTGAGATGTACTCTGAGGCACGTGTCGCAAGCGCTCTCACCGTTCGGTCAGTGTACAGATTTAAAAACAAGGCACAGTGACATGTATGCGCAGTGAATTTCGCCACATATCTGTAGAGGATTATTTCTGACGGGTTATGTAAGCGCATTTTTGAAACTGATAAATTTGTGAAGTAACACGTGACCTGGCACAGTGGCTGACAGCGATTATTTGGAGGAAACCATTGCGTATTTCAGCATGAACGAAATGCCAGTTAACCTGCCCCTTAGAGATCCAAAGTGGTAGCAACTACCATGCACAGCAGACGTGTGTTGATCAGCTGAACAACTTTTGAAGTTCTCTTTCTCTCTCTTTAGTCGTGATTTTGAAACTGCAAAATCTGCAGTCGTATTTGGAGAAACGTTTGAACTCTACACCTCTTGTACTACTATACAAGCTCTGCTTGCTTAAACACCACAAATATATATGTGAATTACTTTATTTTGACAGTAGAGTACTGGCATAGAAACAGGGTTGACAAAGTCAGCTGAAAGCGTTCCGAAAAGAATGTCACAATCATTTACAAGGAACTGAATAAAAACAAACAGGACAGCCAACGTAACCAACGATGAAAATCCATTTGATCGTGAAACAAACGACTGTTGCAGTGAACTGGAGCAACAAATTGCTGTAGTACAAACAAAATTGTGACCCTGGTATATCGGCTGGTGCAATATGTTTCAACTACCTGCAGCAGGTACCTACGGAGATACAGCGAAAGTTGTTTAACTATAAATGATGTAGACCCAGTGTATCGGCTTTGCTATTGAAACTTATGATGGGAACTGGCAGTATCAAAGCTTGATCCAAGTCAGTACCTTTGAATCATTCTGTAAATTACTTCGTGTATCTTCTAACTGAAGATAAGCGACAGAATATCTTTTAGAGGGGTAATCCAACATCTGCCCACATAAAAATACCGGAAGTTATAAACAAAATTAAGCTCGTAATATTGACATTTTCTGAACGTTCAGGAATGTACAGTACGCAAGGGAGACAATATGTACTTTGGAAAGGAAGAACAATTAATTTATCGATTGGCGATTTGAATCAGACATCCTTCCACTAAGGTCCCTTGCCGCTCATATTCGGCTAGATTCCGGCTCAGATCCAAGGGAACGGCAGCTGAATCGTCCGTGACATGGAATAATCCAAGGGGCTGTTAGCGGAATGAAAAAATACGATGCAGGAATTGCCAGAGGAGATCGGTTGTCAAACTCTATTTAATTTGCAGAGTTGGACTGTCAATAACATGTAACTTAGGAGGATAGCTCAGCTGGGTAGAATGAAGCAGACTACTTACGGAGAGAGTTGCCAAAAACATTATTACTAATAAGCAGTAAGGTACATATGTTGATTATGGAGAGGTTTCAACGTGGAGTCGGTTGGATTCGGACCAGCGACAGAAATTGCAATCCACTGTGCAGTGTGCGATCTGTCAACGAAATTATAAGGTCAGGTTAGGGACTTAGCAATTTCTAATTTGGACAGTGTTACTCAGTCACTTTCCATTGTCTTTGATATCTACTAAGGACAAGACAGAGTTATCTCGAACAGCTTCTACCGCTACATTTGAGCATCGACAGTGTAGTGTGACAGATACCTTGAGTATATGGATATCCGCATTATAAAATATAACGGTAAGATATGGGCGTTTTGTAGTTCACTTGCCAGTCGATCACAAGTAGATAGAAGCACGTGTGACCCGATTACGTTTTGCCGTCATTCGAAAGGGAGCAGGCTAAGTTCCACGTATTTTCAGCAATATGATAGTGCCCATTCGACACGTTTTGCATAAGTTACGATATGTTCTGTCAGCATGTGCTATTTCAGGTTAGAAGTCTTAGTCCGACGGTGTACGATCCAGGTTCAGATGGGCAATCTTTAACCATATTGCTTGTGAAAATGAGGTGTTTCCTTTTTTGCCCGAGGTTTAGAGAAAAAAAGTTTTTGATAATTGAAGAGATTAAATATGACTATGCTTTACGGTCAATGGGGCTAAACACGTTTCCCAAATTGTACTTAGAAAGTCAATTTTTAGTGAGTTTCCGTTTTTCTCTAATGTACCGCGTCTGCTTTGGATTAATGTATAATGGTTAAATGCTAAATGACTGCATGAGACATACAGGGTCAACCAATGCGCCCCCGGGGAAGATGTGCTTAAAAATGTCTCCTTCACCCAAACAAATCGATTCATTTTTAACGGTCTTAGTGGAAACTGGAAAATAGTTTAATGTATACCGGATACGAAAAAGTGTGAACAGAGTTCTCTGCATAGTCGACACCAGTGTCTACGTTCAGATGAGTCGATCAGTCCCAAGTGGGCTAGACATCATCAGAGCGCCCAACCATAAATCCTCCAGCAAATAATTTTTTACCACTGGACTGTAAGAAAGCCGATAGGTAAACATGGATTCAAAACAACTTGTAGGCAATTAGTGATAGGTTATCTGGAAGAGTTGGTAATTCAGAAGAAACCTGAGTGTGAAAAATCTGGGTCTCAGCTGAACTCGTACAGTCGACGGGGACAGAATGCCTATAAGCCGCAAGTGCTCTACGAGCAGAGCTAAGAAGCTAGGACGGGAATTCAGAAATGTCACATTTCGACCCAGCTGCTCGGCCGTCTCACTCTATTACGCGGAATCCATCAAATAATCCGGGGGATCTACTCTCCCACCGAGATTGTGAACAGTAAGTTAGGACCTTCGGTACTGACTTAGCACCAGTAATTCGATCAGAATTCCGATCGCACGAAACTGGCAATTCACAGATCAAGTGAGAATGTGACCGCAGCAAAAAGACTAAGCTGAAAGAAGTGGTTTATGAATAGTATTTAAGACTTCGTATATAAAAATGTGTAGGCTAATTGGAGGGTTGTGTCGGAGTGACAAGTTGTGAATGAATTATGGCACTCCGAGACCTTTCGCCCGGTGTCGGATCAGAAAAAAGTGACGAACTGATATTCTTTGTGTTGGGTTCGTTCTAAAGCACCAAGGCTCAGCAATGAGGCCTCGATGCTCACCCACAGGAAAACTGGCACCAACGAACATGATTACCGAGTACTTACCAGACTTTTTGAGGTAATGAATTATTATTCGGCTTTAAGCACTTCTTAACGAATTGTAAGCATAACATTTTGTCCGAAGAGGCAAACCTAGACACAGAGTCACATAACTGGTAATTCACAATCCAAACACGTGGCACAAATGAGGGCTGTTAATGAACAGTCGTCTACACTATTGACGTGGTCAATCTAACACACGCGTGAAACGAATCATCGCACACAAAATCAAATTACTGGAGTTTGCATGTCTTCTGAAACGCGCGTGTGTGGCCCACTATCTGTGTTTGCTTCAGTTTTGTTGGTGCACAGTATGTTGAAGGTTTTGTTTGGTTCTCAGCAAACATTTAAATATTTGCTTTTCTTTCTAACCCTTCACAGAGTGTAATAGTATGTATCCTGACAGTATACCTTATGCTTTCCAGTCTTCTTCGAAGACAGATATAATGGACACATCGGCAATCCGCGGCATCGAACGCACTGTAGATAGCTGCCCTAAAGTCTGCTACTTGGGTAGTAAGCTGTCGACAGATCTGTCCGTGGATCGCCAGTGGCGTGGCGAGCTTGTGTGATCAACACTGACGCTGCTTTCGGACGTGTTGAAAAACGGGTCTGAAAAGGCTGCAACGCGGAGATGAAAGCAAGCTGCTCGCTATTGTGCAATGGTACCCTCCAAACTGTTATATGACAAGGAAACGTGAGCACTATATCGGCGGAATGCTTGGCATCTGTGCTGCTTTAATCCACAATGTCTAAGACGCATATTCGATATTCCGTGGTTGGACGTGATACCACAAACTGAAGTAATTAAATGAGCAAACACTGATGGGAATGAGGTCATACTGATGCTGATTTAGCTTCGTTGCCTGGGACACATCCATCGTTGACTGACGAACGGATTTCGGAACAGCTGTTGTATAGGCAACCAGACTGTCGTATTGAAGTAATAGACGGCAAGTGTGTTAAGTGCAAACAACTCAACTCGTGTTTTTCGTTCATTCCAACCAATGTCTCTCATCGTATGATAAAGCACTCGCTCTTCTTGTCATAAATCTGACTAATGATGAGTTTTTACCTTTTTTTCTTCAGCTTACGCTTAGTTACCATTCCAAATGTGAGCTTGTTGTCATTCCTAGCCATACCTAGAGTGCACTGATATGTATTCCTACACTGAACTATTTCTTAGCCTTTATTTATAACATCGTTCCTCCTAGCTTAGCATTCACCAGTGGAGTCTCTAATTTTTGTTTCCTCGAGTTAAACATGTCACTTTCTCCTAGCAGTCTACCATCTAGCTAAGTAGAATTGGCTCGCTGCATCCCATAGGCAAGGAAGATTTGTTCTTTAGCATTTACACTAGACGTGGTGTGTAAGTAGAACCAGAATTGGTACAGCGCACATCTCTGGCGATGATAGTTGTGCGCGAGGGTCCTTTGATTTCAGCTACTGTGGGAGGCTAATCCACAAACTGATGTTGTCAACCCTACCTTCGGTCCCTAAGCCGCTTTTCTCTGGTGACGATGTCAAAATGTGAGCCTCGACCCGTCTACCCAAATACTTCAACTAGGAACAACACCCGGCCACATACAACACTTCGTTGTTCCATCCATTTTACTCTTTTGGTATTCTCATTGGGAATATGAATAGGGAATAAAGGCTTAGATTGAATCTCCACATTAGTTAAATTCCGTAATGATTGTCAGGGTGTCGAAGGCAAAAGGATTTCAGTTTTCGGTTCGCGAAAAGCACCTGTCCCCCGTGCTAATGTTGCGAGCCAGGAACGCAGGTGATACAAGGATTGCTTATTCAGAAAACTGCACCACCACAACAACGACAGCACACATCAACAGTGATCCAAGGATACCAGGTTAGCCAGTGCCATGTTTATGCAAGGAAAACATTTGATTTCAGAGTGCTCTAATGGTTCTTGTTGTATTTCCCCCTTCAGTACCTATATATGTGCCTCCGCCCGACTACTTTCTAGTACCGCGTGATCGTTCATCTTCTTTGCACCGACGGCTATTTAACGCTGGCTATAGCTTTGTAAACACACGAAACTGCCAGGTCATATGACAGCGGTTTCTTCAAACTGATTTCCTTTTATCATCAATGAGGCCTGATTAGAGTAAAAGGACACCGCAACGCAGACATTCTTTGCCATTTGCAGATCACGCACACACGTGGTGTATGACCACATGTGAGGTAAGACATTTGATGTGTATGTGATGATCTGCCCATACCAGTCTGATTTAACGCTGCTGGTAATCACGGTGGTCGATAAGTTGCTTCCTTTATTCGCGTTTGTAGGTAAGACATGACGCGATGCATACACCGCTTCCTTCAGAGATAGGTTACACCATTGCCGACCACCATGAGAGATTCTTTCTTCCCAATATAAGAGGCGAAATCGTCAGCGAACGGTAGTAGTGCTGTTATCATATAAGCCGTTTGGACTACGGCACCGCCAAACACCCATTACAAGGTACTTGATAATACACAGCTGGCCTACTCCTCTTAATCATTTGACAGTAGTGCAGCACCGGATGCCTCGTTCGCACGTTCCATACGGTACATATGCACTTTCCCATTGGTCGGTTTCATTTGATGGACTCCCTGATGTTGGGGACTGCTGTTAGCCTCAGTGCAAATGTTCTTTTACGTTTGCTCTATGCTACTAATTAGCGACCCAGTACACTATACAATGGTAGCAGTTCATCCCATGCGTGCCCTTCAGGAAGCAAGTCCTGGTTGGCTTGAGAGATGCGCTCATTCTCTACCCATAGTACATCTTTTCAGGATCGGCAGCAACTAACTGATCTATTTAATGTTCTACCATTCTTGGCCGCTAAAGTCAACTTCGTTTTCATTATTGCATTTTGTGGGTGTTGTTGCCATTCAACTAACAGAACATCCACAAATTCTCGTTTATAAAAAATCCCTAGAATATACGAAGTCTTGTTCTTTGTGCGAGGTTGTATGGAGCATTCAGACATTTTGCAACATCATATGTGTTACTGATTGCCCCGTAAATTCGAATGCTCAAACCGCTCTCATTCGACTTGCGCTATGATAGACATCTACAAACAGACGTAATCACGTGAATTACGAGCTAATAACACGTCATGGTGTGGTCACATTAGTGGAAGGTTTATCTTATCTTAAACAGCATCAAGCACCACCTGAAACAAGTAAGTACGTATTCCAAAATAACAGACAAAATCGCTAAAATCAGTCACTGATTCAACCTGGAGCTCATCGTTTGAAAAAGTGGGCTGTAACTTCCAAACCACAGTGGATCAATAGGATGAAAGACCAACAAAATCCGGTATTAACATTGATGCACATGTACCTGACTCTGAGCAGTTTTGATATCGAACTTTTCCTGAGCAAAGTCCAGCAATCTGCCGAGTGGCCAGTTCTATAAAAAAAGGCAGAACAACTAGAGTATGACCATGTTTAGAGATACATTTTGACTGTCACAACATGTACACCACACATGTTTGCAACATTCATATAAGCTCTTTGGTTCCCTTACTTCGAAAGTAAACACTAGACTAGAGTTTAGCTGATATCAGAACTCGTTCTGGTCCTAAGGGCCTCCTTAACTGTGAGATTAGTGTCAACATCACCATTCAAAGACAGCGGTACATCAATGGTTCTCGTTGATGTTTAGCCGCCATACAAACACAAAGAGAAAAGCAAGCTCTAGAGAGACGATAAGAAGAAAGGGATGGATACAGGCCCAACTGCAAAAAACAGTTACTTCTATATTCAAACATTTAACAAGGTGCCTGCACCTTGAAAACAAAAACCTTGCCATGGGGGGAATTAAAGCGACATCAGTAAGGCAGCTTCCTCAAGGCTTTCACTGCCCAGCGTCATTAAGCACATTTATTTCACAGATAACTCGGCCGAACTACAACAATCCTCATACCAGTGGGCCCGATTAGTTGCCATCTCATCTACATTATTCAGTCGCCGAAGGAGTAAGTCAAGAGGACCTTAGCTCGGGAAATGAACCCTACATACAGTGACCAAACCAATGATGAACGACTTCACTTCTTTACTCAGACTATCGCCTGCCCACCTCGCATCTCACGCTAGCCGCTTGCAGCATCAGAAGAGTGTTCATCGTGACAGGCGACTAGGTGGCATCTTTCGTACATGGCTCAACCATCTAGTTAAACGTAAGGATTGAAGAAAAAACTCGCGTGGCAGTCATTACAAAATGCTTGTCTCCTAAGCTCTTCGTTGCTCGTTGGTGCCACTCGATCAGATAGACCGAACTCAGGCATCGATGATCACCTTGTATACGCGGTGGTTAACCTTAAGCGAAATACCTGTCTGTCACCAAACGTCATAGATTGGTGAATACGGCCCCAACCTTAGAGACAAGAGATTCCATTTTATTCGTTCTGCCTCCACTGTTGCTGACGCAAATCCTTAAGCACAAAAACCGGTCGTCAACCCACGTAACTTCATTATCTGACATAAAATCTACGCAACTATAGTAGGCTTGCAGAGGCACTTTACATTTCAAAGCTGCGAAGTGCATCCCGAAATACTTAGCATTATGCGAAATTGCATCTGGCATTGCTTATGACTTTTGAAAATTGTCAAACGTCACCTTACCGTCAGCATAAACAAGACCCGTCAGTCTAGGCTGGCATTTTGGGAAGGTCGCAGACTCCTCCAATTACTTCGTTTGTGACCAAATTAAACAAAAATAGTATAAAAAAGGAAACAGTCTTGATATACGCTGATCTTGGTGTGGAAACTGTGAGGCAGTTCACTGTATAACTGAAACTGGGCTGACGTGTGGAAGTAGAGCGTTGGCAATATGTTCGTCTACCTGTTTGGTACACCCTGGGTTTAATTGACTCTGAAAGTGTAGACAAATCTATTGAACCAAGCACATCCTGATAGCCAAGGAAAAAGGGGACTTTTGCTCGGCGGCACATATGATGCTACTCTAGATGTTGGTGAATAATGGAAATTTGATCAGTATAACCTCATTCAGGACGAGATCATACTTGTTCTTCCTTAATATCTGCCATCCTCCCGGGATGCAATGAGTTGCATGAGCAACGTTCAGCCACCCAGTCATTTTGGTGAGTCAACAAACCATAGACAGCTGCGTTCAAATACAGTATGTTACGTATGGATTGCAAATGAGTTGATTGTTTGTTATTAGGTGTGAATTAGATTTCACCCCTTCATTTGTTTACGGGTTCAATTCGGTGTTATAAAACTTAGACTTCGCTTCCTTTTTCAGGGGATAATTTTCTTTACGTGAAAATTCTTCGTCAACATTGCTATCAGAGGCGGTTAGATCCACAGTGCCAGATGATCGGGTCTACTGCCTCTTATGAGAAACGAATGAAGTGAATATATGGCGGTTAGAACATCAAAGCTGTTGGTAATGACGACCAAATCTTTAAGTTTCCGACCTTTTTCGGGAAATTTTATAGCCTTTTCTTATGACAACACACCGTAATCGAGTTCACCGTTATTTACGTTCCATAACATCCAGCTGATTTTGTAGTGAACAGAGTAGGGGTAAATTGGTCTAATGCACCCTTGAGCTTAGTACACCGTCTCGAATTCCTTACACGCAACAACCAAGGGCGGTGTCTCCGAATGAGAGAAACAAATATCCGCATTCTAAATTAACATTCACTCCACACATGATATTCGAAAGTGATAGACTGTGTAGCACCGCAACGAACAAACTCACTTTACCGAAAAAGACGGGAATTTCAGCAGGGCCAGAAACGGATGAAGGCAATTTGTTCGTTTTAGAAGCCAGGCGCAGAATAAATCGCTCTTCAGGGGCCAATGAAGCAGCGCTTCGTCCTGCCGGCTGGGCTTCCATCTTTGCCTTCATCAAGCTCAGTCGAGCAGCCGTGGTTCGAGCTCGAGCACTCATCTGTTTGGCGCTACCAAGTGTACTAGTCATAGATGTTCCTGCTGCCGGCCTGCCAGTCTGGTTGAGTGATCGAGAAACCGCTAAAACGACCAGATTAGTGTGTTCTTTTAGTCTTTGTCTCGAAAATAATGAAGTGCGGATTGTTCCATAATGGAAACAAATCCTTGGTAAGCTAATCACAACCACATTACCCCGACACGTTGATCAACAGTCGTTCACCTTCCTTCATTGTTCACCGGTGTTTGGACATGTGACATACGTGGTATTACGTCCAACAAACGACGGATAACCGGAGAAGCTAGCAACTCCAGACAAAAAGCACAAGGCATTCAAAAAGATTCAACTACGAGCAGTTACCCAACTGTAGGAGAGCACTGAGCAATCCAGCCGACCGAATGTTAGATGGTCACGAAGAAGACAGGCGCTCAAAGAACCGGATATGCGGTATCGTTCACTCAACATCGCAGTTATCCTCTTACTTTTCTAGCGGAATTGGATTGAATTTACTGCCACCAGATCAGGCTTCACACGACTGGTATTACAATCTGCATCTGTTCTATTCACGTATCGCAGCAAGGATACGAACTGATTGATTTGAAAAAGGAACGGTCTAAACGTTTCAACAGATCCAGCCAAGCATGCAGAGGAGTGCTCAGAGGTTCCAGAGAATAACAACTGCTATTATCAAAACGAAATAAGGGACGGATGTTGAGATCACCTTCCAATGCAAAAGGACGTACTTTAGAGCTTAAATCGGCACTCATCCAATGTCTCCACAGGAAATGTATGACAGACGCTAAACACACCCCGTGATTCATGTATCGGAAACTGAATACCACTAAGTTAGCGGGCTGGCGGTAGATACGACACCGCTCAACATCAATCGAAACTCATGTTTCTTAAACTCGTTGATGGCATTTTGTTTATGGCGGTTAAGCATTAGTGTGAACCACTAATGTATTGCTGTCATGTGAACCACTAATGTATTGCTGTCTATGATGATGATGATGGGAATACATTAAGTGGAGACGAGCCTAAAGCATGGAGAAATAGTTGTTATGGTGAAGTGGGACGCATGATTGTGTGTGGATTATTTACTGTCTTCATGACAATTGTGTTAACCATATTTAATCACGACGTCTACCCTTACATTCAGACACTGAAACACTTTCTGTTGCCACTTTTCCTTTCAAGTTAGCGAGGGGCAACATTGTTCAGGAAGGCAACGTTCCAATTTATACGTCGTATATCACGAGGGTGTGGTCACTTCATCCAGGGATGGGGTTTTTTGACTGGTTCGCTTACAGTCCAGACCTGTGGGCACGTTGCCTTTTTAAGCACAGCTCATCAGTCAAGCTGAGTGTTGGTTCGAAGCGACCACGGTATAGACAGAGTGCCAAAGAAGAAGTGTGCCCAATCAATGCATCAGAGTACTAAAGTGAAAACAATGAACCGTGTCTTACTAATCTTTCACAGAATTACGGCGAACGCATTGGCTCACCAGTCTGTCCAGGCTATTTTTGCTATATTCCTGTATAGTTCACATTCTATAAAAAGCTGTTCAAAAAATAAACCAACTGATTTGTGATAAGACGTACTCTTTCGTTGTAGAAAATGGCTGTTGTCGATTTATCAATAGGGAAGAGAATGTTAACAAATAGGATGACTGAGAAATAGAGACAGAATTGACGAAAACCCAAAGTTAAATTAAGTCTCATGCAAACGTTTGATTTGAAAGGAAAGCCGATCGGTCAATTTCACCTTTAGGAGAATGCCAACTGTAATCTACAGCAGACCTTGTCGGAACACAGTTAGGCTTACGAGGGTAATATATCAGTAACACTGTGCACAAGAAAGCCCGCCACATATAACAAATTCCATGTGAAGAAAATGACAAAGAGCTTACTTTCCAAGGCCGAACGGTTCAGGTGTGAGGAGGCTTCCAGACCGGCTTTTTTGATTGCGGCCGCTTCATCAGTAGCTGTCCACAGATTAGAACAGTGATGAATTTCTTTCTGCTTGTGCCTGCAGAACAAAGGCACACACAAACCGGTTTGCACAGCCAACGGTGTCATCACGACACAGTGTACGCAACTACATAATACACACAACAATGGGAAGCATATGATCATTACGTCTTTATTATGCAGATCTAATGGCAAACGCCCATAATATCTCGCAAGATGGCGGTCCAGGGTAAATAAAGCTCCCGCTGATTTCACATTGGGGATAGGGAAACGGATTATCAGCTTTGGAGAGCACTTCTTTACAAGATGTGTAAACAGCACACATGCTGATACACGTTTGCGTTAAATTTGTCTGATAGGTTAACTCACGCCTCAAAGATTTTCCTTGTTAACTTGACATAGGCAGCTGCTCGATCCATGATACACTTGGATTGATTGCAATCCCAAGATCAAGGGTGGTAAGTCAGCAGTTGGAACTCAAGAGCAACTGTTACAAAAACCCTTCAAGCAATAAGCTAAGTTTGGAAGTAATGAGGTGGGTGGAACATAATTCTTAACAGTCCCTATGTCTAATCGCAGACATTTAACATCACAATGGGCACACCTTGCAAACAAGCAACCAATATTTAAACGACAATGAGGCAACATATGTAAGACAGTTTGCTAACGATTGTTACTGTGCCGCTTCAAGGTAAACATCGTCACATAGTGGTAGTATTCACGCCACTGCCATCTCTTCTAATAGACCCAGTCGGAATGAGCCCATCGGCCTCCAATCTCGAAAATGAACCCGGTCTACAGTGATTAGTCTGCTAGAAACCATATACTTCTCTCCTACACAAGTCACTATTTGTCTACCAGGTAGCTCACGCCATTTAGCTGTGGCACTGGCGAAGAATACTATGTGGCTAGTTGGCATCCTTCATATGTGACCTAGCAATCCACGTCTGTGCCTCACCGAAGGCTATGGAAAAAAATCAGACTGTTCTTCTCTACTAAGTATCCTCTCCCTAACTTTGTCGTTGTTTATCCGTCGGTGTCAGTCGATACGTGGGAATGAACCTCGACATTGGTGATAGATCACTTGAAGATGATTTACGTTCCTCACTCCAAAAAACCACGTTTCACGGACCTTACGGCAACACAGCTCTTACAGCTAGTTCATACGTGCAACATCAAACTAAAGTGTACGCTTATCAAAACACATGAGGAAGCGGCTAACACAGTATGTTTTCAAAATTTTGATGGCGGGAAGCTGGAACAGAAAATGACACTTTTAAGATAAATCGATCACATCGCACACATAGCTTTGAATCGGTTTTTCGGCCGGCCTACTTCATAATGAAACACTAGCCCCCAGCTCCACTACAATTAAAGCTCATTAGTAGTATGAATCCTTGCCCGAGCCGATGTTTGTACTCCGACCTTCGTGTTTGAGACTAGCGTGTTGGCTGCAACGCCAGTAAACTCATACTAGACATCATCGATCGATCATATCCAAACGTCCAACCGCAACCTTGTGTGAATAGCGTTCGAATTGCCCGATCGCTCCGAAAGAGGGAAAAACAGACGCTCTGTTCGCTCCGATCAATAACCTTGCCATCGGGAAATTCTCAGTGAGGTAGTCACGGACTTCACTGAGTCAGCTGGGCAATGTATATGGTGAAGATTGAATTTCGGAAATTTCGTTTTACTCTGAAGCTTTAGTCAGCTTCTTTACCAACATTATGCTCTGTTTGTTGACAGTACTGTAAACAGGCTGCAGTCTGGTCTACTCTTGAATTTGAGCTGCCTCTGTACCGAACGTCATGCCTGTTGCTTTCACGTATGGATATGACTACAATTAATAAAAGTTTGCAACACTGGGTCTGGGTTGAATGCGACAAACACATCAAAATATTAAAGTGTGCGAACACAAGAAACGAAGGTGCAACCTCATAGAACAAATGCATACATAGCCATTAGATATATTGACTCACGCAATACAAAATTGTCCACCACAAGCCTCGCACGTCAACGGAATTCTTTCTAGCCGATCACACGACGACAACTGACACTTTGAGGGATGAGAAGCAGTTGATTTTAGTGGCGGACTAGCGACAGTTCGACAGTCCTCAATACACTGATGTGAAATCATGGAACTGTGAAGTTTGCTGAAAAGAAGCGGATCGACTATAGGCAGGAAGATCTGTAGGCAACCTAATGCATACTAGACAACTTAGAGAGCGAAAAACTATGTCTGCTCTAGATCGCTGAATAGACACATTTTTATCTGCCCAGAAGACCAAGCATTTTTACGTAATTTGTAGACATCGTTGATGCTTGTCTCGTGTGGTCACAAAAGACGCTGGGCCTAGGAAGTTTTTACTGACACCTTCTATGTGGAAATACATCCTCAAAATCGCATACATTTTCTTGCACGGCTGATTAATCTTAAAATCTGATACGAATCGTATGAGTACAGCCGTTCTTCTTAGACGCTCCATAAGAGGCACATTCACTTTCGACTGTCGACTCCTGATTCCGATCGCGGTGAGCTGAAATTAATGTCGGCACGAGCGTTTTTTAGATTTGTATTACACTACTCACTAGCGCAGCATAGTAGCAGATAACAACCCTCGTCTTCTTACGAGCTTTCGTTAGCTGGCATTGTAAGCCAGGCATGATGTACGTTGTCTGTAACATCGGTGATCGTGTGGCTGTTAGCTTCGGCTTATACTACAACAGCGGCGGTTTCGAATCTATGACCAGCCATCCGAAATGTGATTAATCCAAACAGGAATGGAAGTGGCTAACGCAGAGTTGAAGTCAGCATCAAGAAAGGTAAACGTAGTAGCGAATTAGTTACTGAGTGAAAGAAACTCTCCAGATGATCTGGAGAATCATGAAAATGCTGAGAAGATTGAACTATCCTTTTAAGAAGGACCAGTTATCGACGTCAAACAGTCCAAACTTAACCCTAAGAGAATAACGAATAAGTCCTCATCAGCTCTCATAGAGTTTCCGTTTTCCACTGATTCGTCTACTCCATTTGAGAGCTCCTCCGACTTTAAGGCAGCTGTCCGGTCGCATTCCATCAAATAAGGCGGAACCGATGGATCATCATCGATTGCTTCTAAGGAATGTGTTCAAACGTTATGTTAACATCCAGCTGAGTTACCTTTTCAGTGTTTCATACAGCAAAAAATAGTGACCGTTGGAAGCGGGCATGCATCACACCAATACCTACAAAAAGAACATTACCATTCCGCTCGATAACATTTTAGCTCATGACACTGAAAGTTTACGAAACTCATCCTTATTCGACCAGAAAGTCGGACGAAAATTACGGATTCTAGTTACTATATCTATCTTTGCTCACGGCAGCCTAACCTGTTCTCCTGTGCCATTGCTTGATGAAGAATCGAGAGCCGTCCGCAGAGGTTTCCTAGACCACAGAGATCCGTTTGAAAGCGTTAATAGAGAGATCTTACTCAAAATTCTCACATTCTCAAAACTCAACTGTCGAGCGTGTACGCGACTACCTTACAATTCGGTGTTCAGAGCCCAATGCCATTCATCACTGGCACTGGTGTTCTAGAGGATGCAGTCCCCCCTCTCTTTCGTTTTCACTTCATATCGTATTCATGTCAATTCACAGTCATACATTTGTGATTGGACATGCAGATGATGTGGTGTCGGAAATCACACCCCCAAATCGACTTTCTTCTCCCACTCTGCTGGCCACTTTATTCAGATTATCAAGTTGGACAGTCCACAGTTTGTCTATTAACAGGCCCAAATGCGTAATCGAATTGTAATAGCTTCAACTATTACTAATCAACAACCTTTGATCTGCCTGGTTAGATATCGAGCGTAGCAACCACATACAAAGAAGTCTTTATCGATAATCGAGCTAGCCACATGGAATAATGCTCTCGGAAGCGTTCAATTAATCGATGTGTTGCGCGGCCTATGTAGCTCGAGCATACTGTCACGTCTCTGTCGATAAAATGTCAGAGTAGGCACCCCTTTTGTCTTAATGGCACAAAATCATTAGAGTTCGTATACTGCTCTGTCCAAGATGCATTACGATATACTTTACGCTGTCTTGTGTCGTCCCCGTGAAGAGACATGGAAACGTCTAAAAACGTCATAACTGTGGGTGATTCAGGTTCTAACATAGATTGAATATTTTTGTGAGCACAGTTGAAGTGCACCAGTGTTTACCTGAGGCTTTCATTCATCTGCCATACAAGTAATAGCGTCTAGGTAAATCTCGTAAAGAACAACTGCAAATGTGGTCAACCAATGAGCTATTTTCGGACTTCGTTGTAAGAACGTTGGCCAGTAAAGTTTCCAGCGATGACACCAGTGTTACTCCGTCCTCTTGACTGTGTAACTTTCCGGTCGATATCAACCAGACGACGTACGTGCAATGATACAACTGGTTTAGTTCATTCACTGGTATCCCCAGGCAGATGTCGCTGTCAACATACCTGCCAAGAGAGGCGTAATATCAAACGAAAATAAACGGTTTCTTTTCATGTTCGTTTGCCTTAACTTTATAACAACCTCAGACCATTGGTCGCCGACTTTTTCTAGCTGGTTCTAACAACTCGGTCAGTCGTTTTTTGTTATGTGGTGCGGAAAATTACACATACTTAAAATTGGCCGTAGTGATACTCCAATTTTATGCATCCCGGGTGACCCACGAGATCTTGGGATTACACTGCTTACTGGTTTAATTCTTCCAAAAGTAGCTGATTCAAGCAATCCCTGTCGTTTCACACATCTGTTTTTTAAACATCTTTTCAATAGGCTCAGTTTTGTATCCTTCATCTTCTGCACTAACAACTTCGGTTTTACCTGCCAGTAGCGCGTCTGCTTCATACATACAGGCAGATTTATCTAAAAATGACAATTTCTACAATTCTGTTCGGTCTGGATACTACCATATTCTCATTCTCTCTTGGGAGCTCTAGTGAAGCTAAGTGCTCTCTAATCAATAGGGTTCTAGCCACGATTTATTCGGACCATACACCGATACGATAGCTGAACCGGGAACGCACTGAACATCTTAATATTAGGAAATGACGATGGCTTAAGATCGCTCAATTGGTCACAAAGATTTTCAAACCAGCCTCATAAACCTAACTGCCCAAATTTACTTTTAGAACAAAATTTTGACTAAATACTCTTGAGGTGATCATGTGAATCATGTAATAATCATATAAGGTTAACCTGTTGAAATTGAGCGTGTTGGTAACTGATTCACACGTTAGCATGTAACAGCCCGATTGGTCAGGTTTGGCCTTCGTAAAGGTATGGAATCTTAGGACAGCAGCAAATTACTATCATGCCAGTAACAATCACTAGGATGTGTTCGGAGACATGATTACTACGCAACAAATCCGTTGTCACTAGGAAGATAAAACTCCTTGTCGTAGTATTTTAATATTACAAGAGGCCGAATGCTGTTATACTCTGAGAGCCATCACTCGTCCGTATACGACGTATGGCTTCTTCATTTGCTTTAAAGTAGACTGCCCACTGTCTGGCTACTTGACCAACGTTAATTACAAAAATATCAACCATATGTTGTGTGGTCAGTAGCATGTGTTGGTTGGATGACTGCTGACGCCACCAACTACGGCACGTTGTGAGTAAATGCCTACCAGAGCACCCAGGTTAAATCGTGATCTGATAAGGAAACAAGTTACGTATATGGAAATGGCTGTGGAGAATGGCACTCCCGCGTGAAAGGAGGATTACGGACGGTAAGAGGAATACAACGTGTCATCACCAATGAAAATTGGTCCTGTATGTTGCGGATGGGGGTTGGAGATCAGCAACAGATAACGCAAACCGAAAGAAGTAAATCCGATAGAAGTAAACATGGTGCAAAAAAGAGAGTTCGTTGCTTATAATTAAAGTTTCCGAAACGTGGATGCACAACCAGTGTGCGGAGTACAAACGGAAAGATGGGCTGGGTACTTAAGTTTGCCGTTGCTCCTCTTTTTCTCAGAGGATGACCTCGAGCAGTCACTTGTACTTGGCTTACAAGCTAACATGAGTCTGGCATGGCCCTAGGAGTTAACAGACTTTTTTCGATTAGCTGGCCTAGTGGACCATCAGTTGAGTGGTAGACAGTTAGTTCGACCGAGACTGGACACATCAGCACCACGCCTGCTGAGGACTAACCCACGATTAGTAACAGTCTAAATATTTGTAAAAGATTATGGATGGTGGTCACCGGAATTACAAGATGGTACGTGGTCCGTTTTCTTTAGCGGTCGTACCTACACTCTTTCAGGCCAAAATCGAACAATCGTTTGTGGCTGGCCTGTGACCTAACCCGCCCCTATGCATGAGCGGTTTGCAGAGCACGTTCACATGATCGTCTGTCTACTATTAACGGTAGCTTGAACCGAGACTTAACTACAGCTGATGCCGGTGCAGAATGACCACCAGTCAGATAAATCCACCAGTAGCTTGGTAACAGAACGACCGAATATCAGTGTGCACTGATTGAAGTGGTCGAACGCAAAGAGCATGAGAAACAGTTAAGAAATCTAGCAGCAGTATTGGACCAAAAATCCCCATTGCGAACGCAAGACAAACAATATGTTGTCCAATCAGGCCAAACAAGCAAGCAGCCAATGGGAGTGAACGTGTGGAATGCCTTCAGTGCTGTGTATACGTGCACCCCATTTCATAACAAAAGAGTCAAGAAAATCTGAGGTTTTAACTACTAACAGTTCAACACATATAGCAACACCATAGGTGGTTGGACTCTCAGTTACCTTGCACATGGCGGTCTGGTGTAGGTGCACAACCACATTGAAAAAACAAATGTGCTCTTGTGGATTTCGTGAAAGCGAAGACCAAGAATAACAGAGCTTCCACAAAAGAAAACTTACCAAAATATCTGCTTACAAGCACCACATTGGATAGGAAGGAAGTCTGCAGATGAAATGGAACAGAGCAGATACAAACAGCTCAATTAAGAAAGTGGCGACCATTAGGCCAACAAGTACGCACAAACGTTCACAAAAAGGTGCACATTATTTATCACTCCCTCCACATCTCTTAACTGGTTCAGTCGCGTCTCTGGACTTCAACAGCCTATTTGGGTTTCTTTCACCTCTAACCCACCCTTTATTGAACATCCTCAATTGTCTTTCAGGGACTTATTTCTCGGAACCCTTACAACCACTTGATTCACAGATACTTCTTACCAACGGACTCAGCCCTGAACAGAGACACTGCCTCTAATATCTTAGACACACGTGGTTGATCAGTTCAAATACAAAGTTGTGCGCACTATGGTAAGGACCGGTTGGATGTACCCTACCCATTTGGCTGAAAAAATAAAGGACTCCATTTCCGTCACTCAGTCTATCCTAAAAATGACTGACCAACGAACCGGCGAGGTGGAGGGTCACAAGTAGGGTGAAACGCCACAGAAATTCACTAAGAAGTAATGGTGAGCAAGTAGAGAATTGTCGTTGAAACGTTGAAAAACAGAAGGCATTCGAAAGTAACACTGCCCATTCCGTCTTTGTAAGCAACTCTCCGAAGACGTTTCGACAGAAGGGACAAGACCTTTCGAGCGTTAGAATGACTGTCGGACATAAAAATGGAAAAAGCACCACACTTGGTGCCCCAAAGCCACTCGCGTGTTGTTATGACTGGGATAACTGAATGGATGATAGGTTCGATGCTCGAGAATGTTGGCACACATCACACTTGAAGGTCAAATGAAAAGACAGCCTACCAATATGGTTCGATCACATAGCTAAAGACTTTGAACTGTGAATGTTCTGAAACGATCACAGACCACAGCATGGTGTTCGGTATCACACTGTCTTGATATTGGTTATACGGAACGCAGAAAAACAATCATCATCGAGAGAAACGGTCGATAATTATGGGGACTGGTTTGGGCGAATCTTGACGTGTAATAGGAACCTGCGCAAACGGCCTCTGCAGTACACAACGCAGGCAACGGGCAATAACAGGACGGCTGTGTACCCCACGATTGAACCACATGCTAGGCTGATCACGTGCCCCATCATAAGTACACACACGACGGAGCAGTTAAATTTAGGGCCGGGACATGTGCCTTTGATCCCTTCGCTAGCGCACGGGTCGTCTGGTCGTCTGCTCCAAGACGATGGTGCGGGTTGTGACCGTACATTATTTGAAAATTGCCAGACTAATCAATTGGCCGTTCTAAGGGGTAGATAAATGCAACGCTGTGCAGCGTGTAACTTGATTGATAAAGCATAACTAACTTTGTCATCCACGTCAACAGTACTCAGTCACACGGAGTCACATTGGGGGTCAGACAGCAACAGAACAGTGATAGGTCATGGAGCCATTTTGACAGCCTGATCACACTAGCGTTGGGTAACATAAGTGTCACTTAGGTGGACCCCGTCTAAAACAGAGGCGCAGGAATAAACAATGGAATAGGCAATGAGGTTCTGTATGTGGTTCACCGTTACCTGAGGTGATTCGAGATTCTCTTTGTAACCACGCTGGAAGACTGTATGGATAGGCGGTTAGGCAACTGCGATACACGTCCATGGTACAACAGTCTGGTACAGTTTGAGGTGAGTAATTCCATTCTATGTGATGACCTAACCATGCCAGTCTGATGGAACACTGAGAGCAATCTCACTGACCAATCAGCTATATTCTTTATCCGTGTTCTCTGTTATGGGTGCGAAATCAGAGAACGGATAGGTGGGCCCATGTGATGTGAACACCCAAGCGACATGCAGTACTTTGTTTTTCAGCTGAAACATATTGTATTGGATTATCAAAACGGAGGTGTGAGTATTCCAACTCTCGGCGGAGTACCTCAACGCGAAGAGAGGTATGCCCAAAAGCCCATAGCGATCGATTCGGGGACAGCATGGGTGACCGGATGAGCCGCTGCTCAATTAGATCGGACCAGTGGACGAGAAATGGCAGGCAAAATGAAATGGATGGCCAGATTGAGAGCACGATTATTTCAACACTCCAGGGAGTATCTCGACACGATCATAGAGTACGACCAGAGCCTATAGTGGATGGATTGCGGACAACACCAGCGACCGGAAGAGCCATCACCCAACGAGATCGGACCAACGGACGAGGAATAGAAGGCGAAAACCCCCCGACAGAAGACATTGGCCACATACAAACTGGGTCAAAGTGCACACGACGTGAGAGCGGAAAGCGGGAGTTGTTGTCGTCCGGAATTCCGGTTCGTAAACAAGAGCGCGGCGTAGCATGACGAACAACGAGTTAGACAATAAAGACAGCTTTGTCGAACGCCTTTTCGCTACAGTATGACCGACCTAAGAACGTTGACAATGGCCTCAGAATGTTTTCACGGTCCATTCAAGGGATTAAAGCCTCTGAACCTTCGCAGAATCAAGGTTGGAGACTGTACAAAAACAAGGCTTCCGGAAACGAAAGTTTATCCTCAAACCTAGACATGATGTCCACCGTTCAAAATGACATGGTCATGACACAAAATCATAACCGACCGAACTATACTACTCGCACTGCTACCATTTAGTGGAGGCATGTATTTGAATGCTGAAGTAACCAATGGGAAAAAGCAAGAAGAAACATTAGAGTGCGGTTTGGTATGGAATGGTTCGGTACAAAAAGCAACTGCTGAGAACTATTCATTCTTTAACGAAATCGGTGTCCGCGTCAGCCCGCCTCAATTGACACAGTCAAATCTAGCTGGACACCATCGTTGGACAAAAAGTGATACATTCAGTATAAACTCGCCAAACTCCAAATTCAGCTTCTAGAGGGATTAAACTCCAGAATGTGGTTGCTCGGTCCTAGCATCTTCGACGTAAAATATTCGTTCCTCCCGGGCGGATAATAGCTACAGAACATTTTCATAGTGTCTCCATCCGATACAAACTATTGGCGTTGTGATCGAGAACGACCGAACTCATTCACTTCGGTTGGTCAAATGGTAGCTCAGACAAGAACCAAATTATCGTGACCTTGCATTGTGGGATTATGCATGTCATCGTTGAATCAGTCGTCTTTAAATAGCGGTAGGGGTACGCTTTTAATCAACTGTAAAACGACCAGGAAATCACTGCTCCCATAAACCATCAGAGAGGTCACATGTGACCCAATTTACGTACATCGTATAAAGCCACCGACGAGCGAGTACGTGAAAGCTAGAATTGAGCAGTGAAATTTAAGAATGAAAAATAAGCAATTTAGATTATCAAATGTATGGGTTTTTGTACCACGACAAAACGGGAGGTGGGTTTCTGAACTTCTTCTGTTCAGGTAAAATTAATCTTTAGAAACTTTTGTAGCAATGTACGCTTTAGTGAAAAAAAAATGGACGAGAATGATATCTTGAGTTTAGGAGAATTCATAGAGGGTTTCGATTTCAGCGTCGTTCTCAACCTCCTATCACAAAAACGTACGAGAAAAACGATATGCATTGCAGATAACCACAACGCATGAATGGTAACGCGCCGCTTATATCCTGAAACAATTATTTTGTTGAATGATTTTGAGTTCCATTGTCTACAGAAAGTTCATGTGCAGGTACAACAAATATTGTTGGTTTAATTCCAAAAGCCAAAAGTCTGGCATCCGTCACTTTCCCGCTGTAGACGGACGTACTAAAACGCGAACTATGGACGATATGTTCATTCTGCTCTAGCGTTTCCACAATTCAGTCACTAGGCTAAGCATAATATCCCTCGGAATAATTTTAACACCCAGCATCCTTTTATAACAGAGTAAAGTCCAGAAACAGTAAACAACCATTGTCTAGATGCGCATCGCTGTTACACACACGTAAACTGTTGCCAACAATGCCGATCCAAAACTTGTTTTCCATGCAAAGTACAACTTTGTTGGGCCTTCACCCAGATGAGTGAGCATGCGCACGTCGATATAAAGCTGAAAGCAGAGCAGCAAGGTTTCTTCGGTTACTATATCATAAGAAGCTAGCCATCCAATCTGTTCAACAGAAATATCGTCCACAGTGATCAAGAGGTCCAGCGTTTGCTTCCACCGAGGGACCTATGTTGTTCCAACTTAGAGTCCTACTGGTGTCGCACGCCGTTTGCTCAGTACACGTTAGGGTTGGGCTGGGGGGAAAACTAACAACTATAACGTTCTTTACCAAGTAGTTTTTTCACCAGATGCAATATCATGTCTGCTGTTAAAGGCCGATCGTTTTGAAGGTCCCAAATACGGCAGCACTTTGTACACATATTGTCTCATTCACTTACATTCGGCATTTTGTCCCGTACTTGTCTAGCGCATCAGGCGCAAATGCAATTAGTAATGCGCTGTTTTCAGCGGCGTTAGTTGATCATCAGTTGCCTGGGAGAGATGAAGATTGTGAAAGGCACTGTATTTTGTAATAAATCCTTCGAAACTAACTCGTAGATGAGTGAACCGACCACCCTGTCTTGGTGATAAGATTGACCTTATCACCAAAGCCAAAGAGCAGAACTGGCCGTGTTGGAGGTGTTTGCTCAACTGTTCCTGCCGTCATCTTAGTGTGTACTGACCGAACTGAAGATCCTGTCAATTTAGGCATGATAGTTGTAGGCAACTGATAGCATGCAACCTTTCTCTCGATCAACCGTTGGGTGGCTAATTTAACTTCTGAGCATCTGCCCGTCTAAAGTAAACAGAACAAGCTGCGGCTGTGTTGCGGCCTAGATACACACTTATTCGACACCAGAGCGCTCGTTCCTTATTGGTGCACCCTGAGTCATGCACAGCCCACTGACTGCTGTCTCTCATCTGCTAAACTAACGCGGTTTCTTCTAAAGATACAGATATAGAATTTATGTAACCATGAAATGTTTAGAAACGATAGGTTCAAATCTTCTAGGATTAAAACGATGTGTAACCTACAGGTGGAGAAATGGTCGAAAGTTGCTTGTCTGTCGTTCCAGTCTTGATTTTTGGCAACAGAATCGTCACTCATTGATTTACTTTCCACATTCCAAGTAATCGGTAAATTCTGACACTTGGCGGTCAGTATGTCCAGTTCGATAGGATTGTGCAGAACTCAGTGAAACAGTGGCCAAACTGGCGGTAACTAGCAAAGGTTATATTCGACCGGTGCACAGAAGTAATCTATACTGACGGTTCACTTTGGGTAATTGTGAGTTTGGTCAGTGGACGTGTAAAACTGTGCAAAAGTAAAGGTGAGGGCCTGTCGTGGTCATCTCAGGTCCGAGATAGCTGAGCGATGTTAACCACTGTTACCCAGTGTTTTTTGTGGGGCAGTGTAAGTGCACTGGAACGATGTAAATTGGCTGACGGTTTTCATAGAGAATGTCACACAGCAGCTGAAATTGTTAACGTCTTAGCAAGAAACACTTTCATGTTATGATATTGCACAACGTACAGTGAGTAGTATGGCACGAGCCAAACGCACGGGAGTTAAGGGGCCAGCTCTTAAGGTTAGGAAGACAAAAGGCAGAAATCGACGGTTGCAAACGTGTACGTGCACTGTACGGGATGTGTTAATAAACAGACTTGTGATGCATTACTACCAACAGATGTGGATGGAAGTGAGCAGTAAAAAGTAGCTTTTGCATCCGTAGTTAATTAGTTTCCGGTATTTTGTAAAGGATATCTAGCAGTAAGCAGCTTTCGAGGCCAAACGTGATCAACGGTCACTGCGGTGAGGCGAGTAACAGATGCGCTCAGCTTCTAAACAACTACTTGGTTATAAAACCCAGTAAAAATGAACTGAGATAGTTAACAGATTAGACTGAAAGTCACTTCCTGGTTTGATGTGGAGCAAGTTTACGTCCCGTGACCGAAATCAACTACCTGCCTAGGTGTGAGTGAAACAGCAGTGTAGGCAATTCGATGACAAGAGAGTTATAAGACCCGAATGAACTTGCATTTTAAAGAAAACACATAATAACTTAATCCGATGTCGAGTTTTCCAGCCTTCATCAGAGTCCGCCACCTAATAGCTGGTTTCAACCATGCACCGTAAAATTATCCTAGCTGGTCATTTTCGTTACTTACCGATTTGTTTACAGTCGATGTACGCACAATGAGCTCCAATATCGAATTCTGCCATTCTACATAAAATAGGAAAAACGGAAATCAGGGTATTTTAATCAAAATTTTGAACACCACTACAGATAGATATGCGTTTTAAGGCAACATACGGATGACGAGTATTCCGTATTGGTTTGTGCGCTGAGTTGGTTGCAATTAGTTTTTCATCCCGCTGAGTGGGGAAATTCATGAACTGAACGTCAAATTAAATGAGATGATTTTACTGACGGTTTATGACGCGTTAATAGCAAGTAAACTGACAAAGATTGAACACCACTAACAATCGATAGCAGCATCGCAGTCAGGCAGACTCTTCAATCAATTCCACTCAAAAGGCCACAGATCCAGACTATTTTTCCGCGAGCACTACTCAAAAATGAATGTAACAGCGCGTTTTGATACCATACATCGTTCGCGGCTAGTGTGACGGCGGTGGCGCAGTAGTCAGTAATGTTGGTTCAAGAGAACGTCAACTGGAGTTCAAACCATGGTTGAGACAAAGAAGTGCAGTACTGGCAAGCTGATAGTGCGCTGCGTAAACATTGTAAGTGTGCCTGTGTAACCAGTATGAAAAACAACCTAACGTCCAGTCATCTTTCCATGCAACTAACGCATTTTTAACTCATCTTCCATCTGCGAAGCATCAGGGTGTTATTTGCAGCAACAACATGACACGGTACATTCGGCTCAACGATGTTTTCACCGAAGTGAATTTCAACATCAAAATCATTTTCGGTTTTGAGCCGTACTCGTGGGTAAAATGGCTTAGACTGCCGTTGTTCCTGTCAACTGTCCTCGGAGTTGCGCAGACGAAGAGAGGAAGTAAATAAACAAAAGCAACCGAGTTCAACAAAATGGAAGGATCAACAAGTTTGTGAATGTAAGCTGGCCACTGACCGCGATACAATTCTATGTCAGAGTGTTTCCAGCTGGCAGTCAATGGCCACGAACGAGCCAACCGGGTAGACAGCATCTACCAACCTTCCTCAACGAGACGGTCGAGGCTTTCATAACCCGTGACCGCGTGATCGCTTGGCCGCCGTGTGGCTTCCTCCAATCATCAGCTGTCACAATGAACAATGCGTTGCGTGGCTGACGTCCCGTCGGCATACACAGTACATGACCCGGCCAACGAAGACTACATCTTTAATCTCGGTTATCCGTCGCGAAATTGCACAGTTCCGATTTGGGAGTAACCGCCTTCTAACGCGATTGGACTGGCGCGGTTGCCTGATTGGCGAAGGTTCAGCCAATCAGAGTCGGCGCACAAGCTGCTACAGACGGAATTGTGGTCGATCGACGCCAACCAATCGAAAGCGGTGGTCAGACGCTGTCAAAATGTGCACCAGATCCACACAACTGGGTTTCTCGAACGTAGCAAGGAATTGGCCAGTCAAAACGCAAGAACGTTTGTCACCCAGTAGCATTCGTAAATATTGTTCTATAAAAAGGTGCTGTTTCCAATAAATCGAGATTGCTAAGTGCAGCTCAGATTGTCTTCGTTCTGATTTTCTCGACTCGGTGGCTCAGCATACGACCTACCCTAACTCAGATTGTGCCGATGTTTGTACTCCCTTAACAGATGCTATCCGCTCACAGACATTAAGCACTGTTGGAAATTGTGATGAGGGTGCGCGAAACGCCTATCAAACAGCTATGACAGTGAAGCTGCCCGGGTCACAACAGTGGAGTGACGGAAACGAGCAGTGGGCAGAAGTACTAACAACTATGCGAATCCCTTGTAAAGAGATCTATTTCAAAAGAGCAATGAAAACACGACAGGGATGGATCTCTGCTGGTTCAGTTAGAACAATAATGTCCAGCAAGAGGAGTTGTAATTGAGCTCAAGTTGTTGATTATCTTAAATGAACAGAGAATCCCTGAGCTTGAGTTAGAAGAATAAATTTCACAGAAAAATTGTTCTCTTTTCGGAGTGACTGGCCGTGCATCGGTTTCGTCAGACCAATAGAAGAGAAGCTACCACATTCACCTCAACAGCGGGGTGCTGGTGTTCAAACACTAACCTGGACAAATACAAGGGCTAGGTAGCTGTAGGGGACGAAACTCCATTGTTTACTCCTGAAGAGGGCCAGGCAACAAGTATACCTGAGGGCGTAATGTACCATCAAACTTAGGTGGAATTTATAAGTGACCAGCGAGATAACACAAGAAAAACCTGTCAGCCAAGATTCAGTCTTCCGGTAGCATCCTGCGGTCGGATTGTAATTTTCAACGTTTGAATATCACGCCTACGACAACGAGTCTCACTAAATGCAATCAGCGAGAACATCACAAGAATCAGAGTAATCATCGTAAACAACTCAACTGAACAATAAAACCTTAGGCAGACTGAAAACAGTCGTCACGTTTGACCCACCGTTAGTGTCCATCCTCGTGACGATCACACGACAAAGGAGTGCGACTTGGCGGAATCTAAACCGGCCGGTCCAGTTGCGCCAATCATAACGGTGTATTTTAGTGTGGACGCTATCGACCGGACCATCAACCAATCAATCACATGCATAGACAGCCTGTCTTGGCTGCCTCCAAATGATTGCGCCTTGTGTAGCGTTCCGTACGGGCGCTTTCGCGTGGCAGACTGGCCCGAGGTGGTCGTGCGCGGTACAGGTGAGGCGAGACCGTCAGTCCATGCACACCTGGACCAAGGTGGTTTGAAATACGCAGACTAGATGAGTACAGTCTGTGTAAACTGTAATCGCCGCTCGGACCTGCTACACCTTACAGGCGTGCGCTAGCTCTGTTACTCACTTCTACAGAGTGCATAAAACAATTTCCTTTGTTATGGAGCGTCTCGGCAAGGATCACTCATGCAATATGATGGATGTCGATTCAGTCACTATTTCTCACTCGTCTCTGCATGATACATCCACTGGGTCACCAGATTTCGAAAATACCGTCAGTTCCGTGTTTGAAGCGGGTCCCTTTAGCTCCGTCGCTCGCAAGCGAGAAAGTTTCTGCAGTTGTGTGGTCTGAAATCACCTGATTAGGTTTATCTGTCAAATGTTCTATGTAATTAGGGAGAGTTGATCGAGCAGGCCAAGATAAACAGGCAATAGGTTGCGGGTGAATGGATTTTGACACAGATTTGTGCTGGTGGCCTGAAGCTTTAAATATCTGAGTGTTTTAGCCAAACTATGATAGGAGTAAACGTTCTAACGTTACGTCTGTAGCTCGAATAACTGGCAGTATGATCGCGAAAGGCCAGCCCATTCCTTACAGTTTACATGATCTGGAACACCATTACCATATAGTGTAGAATGTCCATGATGTCCATCCAACTTCTTGAAGTGAGGGCTCATCAGCTGGGCTTCAACGTTGCAGTAGGTGACCACTCGTTTTGGTACTGGCCGGTCGGCATGTCACATTCCCACGGAATTGTAGTGAGACGGGTAAACCAGCGAAGACGACATATATGGACGAGTCAGAAATGTTAATCGGATGAGTAGACGGTAATCACCAAGGGTCAGTTGAGCGGTACACACCGAGACCACTACAGAAATATCTAATTTGGAGGTAACCTAGTTGTGAAAAATTTGGACACCGGCTAGGCTGGACGTGGCGAAAGAAACAGCATACCGTAACGTGACAGGTGCTCTACCAACTGGTGCCACTTTTCGGCGTGCTGTTTCTACCACGGATTCATATCCGTCCGAAGTCGAGATTTTTCGCAGTCAGTTCTCCTTCCAGTTGTCTAGTGTGTTACACTACTTATCAATAGTATCAACTTTTTAGTCAGTACTCATGAGCGGTTACTTATTCAATACACAACCGCAGAATTGCAGCAAAGCCTAGCTGGTACAATGCAGTTTACACTGTCGTGGCCGTGCGGACTGATAGATGCGAATCACGAACTCTACTGTTCGCCTGAAGGTGAAGTATTTGAAACGTGATATGCACTTCCTGGAACGTATCACCGAGGCGAATAACGGTACACTGTTTCCAAACGGGTATGGATATACGCCAGCCACGCAAATTAGTGTTCACGTTCGTTGTTCTATGTTTTCACATAACTTGTAATGGATTTCGTGCAATAATTAATTTCTCAAGCCAAACGTCTGCTGCGATCACAGCACTGTGAATACTATACCGCGGATACTTATTTTCTGCACTATCAGCAAACTGTTTGAACACTTGAAGGACGGTCATGTTTATGGCTTTTGTGCATTGGGACTTACTCATCCCGAGGATCTGTGAGAGTGTGACTACTCAATCATGTCTGCGTCACAGACCATTTTGACAAAGTGTTGACACCTTATTGCTGATGAACAACTGTAAATGAACATTTTGAACTAAGTAAACACCGGTTCAGTAGAATACAGAGCCTGAGCATAAACTGTGAGACCAATCAACAGTATTCACATAATTCTGTCACCTCATGTCCGACTCACTCAACTAAAATGTTCTAATGAGCTTTGGCACCCGGGAGTGGTGGTTACTGACATAAACGATGTCCACCAAAGTGGTAGACGGCCGAATATGACTTGTTTATCGTGCCATGTCCGTTCAGATGTTTAAGGCAGCTTACTATTTACTGGTTCATCATACGCGCTTTACCTTGTTTGATGTTATCAGAAATAGAGATTCATTCATTCATGTTAGATTCATTGTACATAATTGTTGTGAAGCTACTTTGCCTGAAAGTTCCAGGAAATCTGTTAGTAACCTGTTCTCAGTGTGGCAGAGTACACAACTAGAAGCACTATCGTGTGGGTTAAAATTTTGCATTTCACCGAAAAAATGCAACAGCACTGAGACATAAACTCAACTTAAACTATTTCTGATAGATTCTCAAAACTGACTCGTACCTCGTATGACAATGCGCAGTGGTTAAAAGCAAAATCATTCAACCTTGAACAATAATATCGTACAACTAGTTCCAAAAATAAATGTGTGCACACACCGGAACACATTAAAGTGGTGATTAT